>VYXH01005042.1:202907-217668 GCA_013397275.1 Burhinus bistriatus | reverse complement strand
TTTTTTTTTTTTTAATGCTCTGATGAAATTCCACCAAGGAATTTCATACTTCAGTTTGCTATTATCATCTCAGTACAGACCTCTTCAAAGTCAACAACCATCAGCTGGGCATAGTCACTTCAGAGCTCACCAGGAACAGTGACTCCAGAAGGTGTCACGTCCTTGCTATAAAATGAAGACTCAAAGCCAAAATGAAAGGCTACAACTGGAAAAGAACTGACGACATAAAAATGGGATATATACACTTACACATATGTATTCCCCAAATGGTCACAACACCTTAGTGCAACCTGGATCGATGGAAGTTGTAACATCAATGCAAACATGTTTTATGTGAAAAGAGCATCTTCTCCAATGCTTGACAAGATTTTCTTTTGTATGAAATGACATTCGGTGATCCCAGAGTGATGTGAGTACTAAACACTCAAGCATTTCAGTACTTTCAGAGGAACAGAAAGACAATCAGTGTCTTTACTCTGGCAAAGCACTGCAAAATATAATGGCTAGGAGTTAAAAGAGTTAAAGTGAAATTAGAAATAGGGCAATCATTTTTATCAGTGAGGTAATTAATTTCTGATACAGACTACCAAAAGAAGTACGAAGATTTCGAAGGAGGATTTTGTTCGCTTCTAATGAAGATTTAGTATCTACCTCTGGAAACACCTTCACTCAAACACTGGGATGCAGAAAGCATCTTGTGCTTGACTCAGGAGCCAAAACAGGGGTGTCTAATGCCACCTGAGATGCTCTAGAAGATGTGATCTGGTCTCCAGGTGCACAGCAGTGTCACAGCTGTTTGTCCTGGGTCTCATACCCGGTCTCATACCCCGGGGCATTCAAACTGGCACCTGAGCACCTTGTACAATAGGAAACGAAGCTGATCTGTTAGTAGTTGGTCTTCCTGTATTAATTCTGACCATTTTCAGAAGGAAATGAAAAACAGATTGCCATTTCATTTTTCTGTTCAGTAATATTGAACTGGCAAATCCATGGAGAGAAACCAGTAATCTTACTCTTGGAAATTTACAGGAAAGCATATGAGTTTGTTTGCTTTCTCTGAAACATTTTTAATGGGTTTATTCTGTGCTGCCTCATAACAAAGGTAGGTTCATGTCAACAGCAAGCAATCACTTAAAGCTTTGCAGGACTGAGGCTCTCATAAATTTAAAAAGAACATGCATAAGGAACTTTGAATCCAGCCTTCATTTTTGTCTTCCAGGCAGGATCAAAAATCCTTAACTAACTAGCTATCCAATGAAATAACTAACTGACTAAAGACCAAGCAATGGACACATTATTTTCCTGTTGCAGTTCTTATCTGGATTTTTTATTCATTTCTGAGTAATGCTATTCATCCAGGAGAGCTCTATGAAAACCCAAGTGTAAGCGCTACTTATTGTGAGCCAGGAACAAAGAGAGAAGCAGCAGATTCAAGGCTTTTTGGTTATAATGTGCTGCTTTCTAGATAATGGGCTCTCTTGGCATCATAATGAAAAGCAAATATATCATTAAGAAAGAGCTCCATAAAAACGGCCTGTCATATGTCTTAAGCTTCATTAGTTTAGATTAATGACTTACTTGATATACATGACAATAGGTGAAGCAAATCTTTGTTTATTTATTGACAATTCAATGTAACTGTGACTTGCATAAACAGGCTTCCTCCTGATTAGTTCCATGTTTTAAAGTAACTTTGTGTTATAAAACTTGTTAACTACAGTATCATTTTATTGAACTCTGCTCTGTGAATGATGTGATCTACATTGAAAGGCGTCAATATTGCAGCCATTCCTGGCAGGCATTGGAGCATTATGCACACAGATTGGAGTAGATATCTCATTGTACAAATCCATGGACCCAGAAAATGTCCAGTTATTGAGACTGCGTGGAGGGGACAATGTTCTATTCATAGGATCTGCAGTGCAAGGTCAGAGAATGAAACTTGAACTAAGTGTAAGGTTCCGATTAGTTTCATGGTTTTGCAGAGGACCTCCCTGAAAGTTAGGACTCTGAAAGCACCAATCCTTTCCCAGACATCCCTGGCAAGGGTTCACAGCATGCACTCGTATAAATAAGTAGTTGGGGAGTGATTTCCAGTGTGAAGCTCCTATAAAGTTCAGCAAGTGGTAGAAAGGAAGTTATATGAGCCTTTTCCAGAAAATGCTTGCAGAGTGATGGTACAAAGATGCTGAATTTTGACATATTTTTTGCTTGGATGAAGTAATTTGTATTTAGATTCAGTTACAGTTTGGAAGCTGTAACCCTGTTGATATCCTGTGAATCCCCCCTGTTAATGCTCCTGAAAGCACATAGCTAGAAATGGATCTCTTTAAGAGTAGCAGTTTTAGGCAGAACTGGTAGTGTTGTCTCTTACTGTGCCAGTTTCACACTTTCCATTATAGAGATCTGTTTTCAGTGACTTCTCAATTTTCCAACTTGACTGGGCTGATATTTTACTTATTGAATATTGACTTCAGGTTGCAATTCTTGGAAAAAGCCAACCAAAATAGTTCAAATGAGCTGACATAAGGATCAAAGGTCAAGGTCAAAGAAAGGGTCAAAAAAGAGAGGAATGGGAAACAGAGTCTTTGCCCAATATGCACACTGCCGGACACACAAAAGTGACCTGAGTCTCACTATTCTTCACTATTGTAAAAATGACAATGCGATGGCAAACTATTATCTCAAAGCTCCGTAGCTGACCTGCAAGAACTACATTGCTGCTCTTTGCTAAAAACTCCAGAATTCTTCTCCAGCTCTGTCATTTGTTGCCACAGGACAGAATTTGCTCCAGTTTCTTCTTTTAAAAAAACCCAAAAGGTCACACATAAAAACACACAGGAGGGAAGCTAATAAGATAACAAAATTAAAACAATATTTTCTCCTCAAATGGGAACAAAAAGCCTTCAAGAACATATGTGGGTCCAATAGTTGATCAAATTTTAATAGAAGCATTCACTAAGGTGATGCTATTGGAGAAAAAAATCTTAAAATTAATTCTTTGTGCCAACATTTATTCCAGAAGAGGCCAGAGAGACTCCTACTCCAAAGCTATTCTTTTCCAGAGGATAAGCCCACAGGATTGTTTCCTTCAGGAATTTTTAAGTAACTGAAATAAGCAACTGCTGAACTATTAACTGTGAATTTAAATTTTTAATTTAATCTGTCATTTACAAGAGTTGTGTTACCTGAAGAATGGAAAATGGCAAACATGACATCAATACTTTATAAGATTTTCTGTAACTCTGACAATTACAAACCGATAAATTATATTTGTATAACAGCAAATTTGTAGGAAGATTCCATTCTGTAAGAACAGATTGAGTAATAAAATAACAAAACATGATATACTAGGGAAAAGCCAACGTAGCCTTTGCATAGAGAAGTCATGACTCATATATCAGACATCTTTAGAGGAGCCACTGAGCATATGGTTCAGGTGACGTAATGTACATGATTTTCAAAAAACTTTTGAGAAGGTCTCATTGCAAAATCACTGAAAGATACTAAGCTGTCATGGGATAAAAGAGAATGTCCCATGTTGGATTAAGAATTGGTTAAAACATAAAAACCAGATGGTAGGAGTGGGTAGCTGGTTTTCAGAAAGAAGGGATCTCAAACATATTCTACATGTGAAAAATGTGCCATTCAACATATTCATAAATGGATATTGCTTGAATGATAAGGAGGCAAAATCTGAAAATGATACAGAATTATGTGGGATAACCTAAAGCTGATTGTGAGAAGTTGTAAAGGAACTAAAACTTATAAGTAGATGATAAAAAGGTAGATAAAATTAAATGTTAGAAAGTAGAATATAAAAACTAGGAAAAGAAATAACCTACATATATTAATATATGATGGCGTTCACATTAGTTACCATCATTCAGGAAAGAGATCTTGAAGCTACTGCAAACTGTTCTTCGGAACAACAGCTCAGAGTTCAGCGATGTCTATAAATGTAACTAGCATTTGAAGACTAATTAGGAAAATAAATAGGAGCCTAACAGAATGCATAATCATGTCCCAATGTGTATTCCTCATCTATTAATATTTCAAGATTTCATTATTCTAAATTTACAAAATGGAGCTTGTAGTCCTGGGCATGCCATAGCAAAATAGAAAAGTAAAACAAAATTACCAAGGATTGAGACAACAAAGACAACCAAAATAAACAGAGGTGTGGATTGTCTTTCATACAGCTACAGAGCAAATAAAAAAATGTGAATTTGGAAAAAAGGTGACAAAAATACTCTTATCACAGTACAAGTAATGCCGTGAAATAAAATTGTCAGGGTAGACTTTGAAACACAAAAGGTATACTTTCCTAAACCAGTTTAGAAGGAGAGCAGAGAAATTCATGCAGGCTAGATCCACTGTTGGCTAATACTCATGATGAGCTGTAATCTCTAGAATAAGAAGGAAGTCAGCTATTGCTGGAGGTTGGCGCACTCTACACACACTGCCCAATGGAGACATGGGTCCAGGCTCACCTTCAGTGTCTCTTCTTCTGGCAACATTTACATTCAACATTCAGAAATGAGGAAACAGGAAAATGAAGGTCCTCTGTGCAACGTTAATACAAAATTCCTTTTTGAATAAGTATCATGATATCTATTATGTACTGTTTTGTCCCTTTCATCTCCTGCAGTACCCTCCCATTCCCAGTACAAGTCCAGGAACAGTTTGGGAATGGAGCAGCGCTGTGTACAAAGGCAGCTCAGGTAGAACTCACTTTCATCAGTTGCAGTTGTCTGGTGACTGACACAGGGAACTGCAAGAAAATGCGGAATCAAATAAGGCCACAGGCCCTTGAATACAGCCTGAAGAACACTTTAATCATAGAATCATAGAATCATGGAATGTGTTGGGTTGGAAGGGACCTTTAAAGGTCATCTAGTCGAACTGCCCCTGCAGTAAGCAGGGACATCTTTAACTAGATCAGGTTGCTCAGAGCCTCATCAAGCCTGGCCTTGAATGTCTCCAGGGATGGGGCCTCTACCACCTCTCTGGGCAATCTGTTCCCGTGTTTCACCACCCTCATTGTAAAGAACTTCATCCTAATGTCTAATCTAAACCTACCCTGCTCTAGTTTAAAACCATTGCCCCCTCGTCCTATCGCTGCATGCCCTTGCAAACAGCCCTTCCCCAGAGTTCCTTGACTCGTGTGTTCATGCTCCAGGCAGGCAGATAACTACAAACCTCCTGCCTTTGAACTGCGTAGCATCAGCAGCATTATTGCAGCCAACCTGTGGTTGTTAGGTGGCAGCATGGTTTCCATACCCTGTGCCCTGTTTGTGAGCTCAAACCCTTTTCTTGAAGAGGGACTTAAATCTAGACCATTTGGACAAATTTAGGCTCCCAAACAAGAGGACATACAGCTGTAGAATGACAGGAAGTCACATCAAATTGGAGTTTTCACAGCTCATCACTAGTTTTTACTGCAGTGCCAGGGGATCTGATTTAGAAAAGCATCAGGAACCCGCAACTTCAGCTAAAGCCGATAGGATTATGTAAGCTGCTACGCGACGTTAAGTGCTTCGAGGAGTCTCATCTCCCTGTGTCTTAAATTCTGCCTCTGCTAATCAGTGGAGGTATTTGTTTTCACATATGTGTTTAGGCACTCTGGCTCTAAAATAATATTCATGCCACTCTTCAGCTCACAAAGATGTTGTGAAAATAAATTAATTAATATTTATGTGTCACGCGGTTGTAGAAGTGATGAGTGTCGCTGAATAGAAAAACTTGTTTTTCCAGCTTAAAGCTTACATTTTAGCAACAAATATGGCCTGAAGTTGCAGCCTGAACAAAAACCAGAATATTGATTAGATAATTCTTAAGACCATTTGGCATGCTGAATGAGGTAGGTGGTGTGCAAGGAATTATTTTGTAGCTGTGTATTTAAAGACAATAATGGAAAAATGTGCACACAATCTTACAATGGCAACCTTAATTCTGACATTTCCTAACTACTGAGGGCTTGCTTTGAAAGCCTGTTTTTTGAAGGTATGATTTGTGTGTGTGTAATACAAACCATGAGTTTTATATCAGCATTGATTGTTAGAAATTTTATATATATCCATCCCACACTTTTACTTTAATATTTTTATATAAATTGAAAATAAACATATTCTAAGGCAATTTTAGAAACATTCACATTTTATGGTTTAGCCAGCCCAGAGTAGCGCTAGATTTCTGCATAATAATATCATCACATTCAAAGGAAATAGAGAGTTCGATGGTGGATGGGCTATTGCAGATCAGTGAAAACAGAAAGATTGGTTTTCCCCTTCATATAAGGTCTATATTTAGTAGAGTGTGACCATGCCATCACACCATACAGAAAAAATGAGAAAAGCAAGGCTCTACATCCAGGCCACTTATCTTAAAAATAATTTACTTTCTATTATACCAAAGTGGTGAGAATAATGTTGTCTGGGGATTTCTAATATTTGTAGACTGTACTTCCATTTCAAGTCTCTTGGGCAGCAAGAGCATATACTCTGTTTCAACAGGTAGAGTCTGAATAATATTATTTGTAATTTTTTAAAAGTAACAGGTACTAAACCAACCACAATAGCCCAGAGAAGAAACCACATAATCTACTTATAATTCACCATTGTCCACAAGAAATTGGCTTCCTTCTGCGACATCCTAGCAGGCTCTGGCCCAAAGTTTCAAGAGAAGATTAGGACAGAAAGATTAAAAAAATTCTTCAGCTCCAAGATGCAATGAGAAGAATGGTCATCTACTGCCTTTACTGCTTTTGTGTCATGCTGATCTGAAGGAACTCGAGTTCTTAACACTTCTAAAGTGTCTCAGGCAGCATAGAAAAAAAAAATAAAATCCATGTTCTTCCGTCCTTCAGACAACAGTCCTGGAGGAAATTGACTTATCCCTGTAGGAGATTGTTAATGAACTTGATGGAGGGGCAGTGAACATGAATTTTATGTATTGTGTGTAGGGTTTTTTTTCTTAAATTAATAACTGCAATTTATCCTTTCTTTCTCTGACCATCTTTTATGTGGTTGCTAGCTATTTTGTATCACAAGAATCTGGAAGATAAATGTTCGGAGCATAAAATATTACCTTCGTCCCCTATACGTGTCGCAGATCATACATCCAGGTTAATGTTAACAAAATAATCTCTAGGTAGACTCAGGGAATCAATCAGAAGGAACTACTTTCAGGTCAGAAACTGATATGTGCAATTTTCCTTGAAATTTTGTATGGTGAAGAGCTTCAGCTGTGCTGGATGGGCACAGAAGTTTGGCCCCAGGATTCTTGGCTCTTCTGAGTCAATTGATTACTGCCCAAATCTGATATGATGTGCTCTTTTTGAGCATGATACAGCTGTCCTTCTTTGAGCCAAAATCTGAACCAAGGCCCTTCACCGAGCTGCTGGTATTGTCTTCAGCAGATACCAGCACCAGCAGGAAGGCACAGAGCTCCCCACATGGCACTGCTGCAGTGTCCCCGTCCAGAGGAAAACAACTCTTTCTAGCTCCAGAAGCTACAAATTCTCTGGTCTAAGAAGCACTAAGGTTTATATCCCTTTCTAACTTGAAACAAATCCTGTTTAACTGAATTTAAAGCACACTTACTGCCAGTATAAACGCATGATCCTTTTCAAATCCTACTAAATCACTGGTCTCAGTGATTTCCCTGGCATAGGAAGAGCCAAAGGAAGCTCAGTGCAGATTAGATTGCAGATCCCTGACTGTGAAAGAATGATCTTGGGGACCAGGCAACTGAGACAGGCATGTATTAAAAGGTCCAGGTCCTCCCCTTTCTGGTTTGGGAATGTTCCTGATCCAGGGTGGCACAGGGGAAGAGATTTAGACATAGCCAGGTGTCTAAGACTTATCTGTTGAGATGTCTATTGACAGATATTTTGCCCAATGTAGCCCAATTCCAGACAAGTAAAACAATTTTCCTTCGACTCAATAACCCCATATTCAGGACATTCATGAATATCCTTTACTCTAAAAGAGAACAGAGGGTTGGAAAGTTCAGCCACATGGAGGTGTAGGTGCACAGTGAAACTTTGTAAGGCCAGCTCTTCACTGGTTTAAGCTAGCATAGTATCAATACCTTCAAGAAAACAAAGTCAATTTACATTAGCTGAAGATTCAATATTTAGTGATATATTGAAACGAAGGGAGTTTTTTTCCCATCACCCAGGTGCCTAAATCAACTACCGAACTGGGAGAAAGGAACGTCTTCCTCTTAAAGGGTGACTCTGAATCTGAACCTGACCTTGCTGTGCCAAACTGCTGACCGAAGGAGTCAGTTCCCATCCCTTCGTCAGATCTCAGCGAATCCCATCAGCTGCGTGGGATTCAGTAGGTATCTAAAGCTGAGGGGACTGATCTATCCCATAAGAAAGGTTTTTAACTGGAAATTATGTAAGAGCATCTCCTTGGTCAAAGAAGATAAAAATATACATCAGCCAAAGAGAGAGCCAATCTTGTAGCCTCTAATCACATAAATAATCATGCTGAAACCTAGAGAGTCCTGCAAAATGACCTACTGAATAAAGACCATCATGTTTAATAAATTTGATATACATTTTTTTTCCCATTGAGAAAGAACAATAGAACACATCTAATTCATTTCAGTTTGGAAATGAAAGAATGACTCAGGAGCCACAAACTGATTAACAAACAGGAAATGGAGAAAGACCTCTGAGTTGTAATTTTGAGACAATATTCTACAGTTAATCTCTTTGAAAAATAATGGAACCAGACTTTAATATTAACCTGTCATTGCACTGCAAAAGGGTCTAGAGAGAACAGTAAGCAGTATCAGTGAAATTAATCTAATGACATTTTATTGTTGTCACAGACTAGAAATCCAGAGATTCAGCAGACAAAAAGAAAATATTCTGGATTTTCTTACGAAACTATGCAGTTGCAACTCTTTCATAGGCTATAACGTAGGTAAAATTTGTGTAATTTCAAATATAAAAGCCCAATTTTCATAAAAGCCCTGTTTGCTTTGGTTGTGTATTCCTTCCTTGCTGCCAGAATAAATTTCAGCAGTGCTCTTGTCAAACAGGACGCTCAATAATTTTCCGTTAAAACTGTTGTAATGCTGTTAAAACTCCCTGCCACTAGAACACAGACATGTAAGAAGTGTGAGACCCTCAGAACTTAATCCAAAGCTTTTTAACCTCCCCCTTATGTTAGCTTGAGTTTGTCTTTATTAAAAATACAACATTTCTTTTATAAAACAACAATTAGTGGTCTGATACAATTTAAATGACTGCCTCCAAATAGGATGCTGAAAGAAAAATACATCCTTCCATTGAGATGGTGAATAAAAACAAATCTCAAAAGAAGAACAAATGGGGATGTTATCCTATGAGAAAGAGTCTTCTGAATCGATCTATTATTTCGCAGCTTGAAATGTGCCACTATTGTACTTCCACTTGATTATGAGTCTTGTTATCACTTCCTCCAGTTGATCCAAATTGAGTGCTTCTGACATTTGCAAAGTTACTCACATATTCCACTGCGCAGCAGGGAAAACCTTGTTAATGAAGAAATAACAAGGAGAAGAATTGAATAAATATTTAGTTGATTGTAAAGAGGTACAGTTGCTGGTATTTAAATGCTGAAAATTTAAAAAAAAAACCCAAGGCACAGTAACACACTTGCTCATGTCCTCTAAAAAGGGATGCTGGTGGTGTTTCTCTCCGTGCCACAGGGCACTTTCATTTCCTGATTCTATTATATACTAAGTGGCCACCTGAACCTGCCAATGAACTTGTACTATTGTGTTTTTCTATTTTTAATCCGAAAGGAGTAAACACATTTCTCATCAGATGTGTCACACACTGCTCTACATTGGTGAGATTTATGAAGGTGTCACCGAGTTATTACAGAGCCATTCATTTATAAATAGGTGTCCATTCTTCAGGAAATCATAAATGATAGGAGTATTCCCACTATTTCACAAAATCTGTATTGTAAGAAGGATGCCCATTTGTATTTCTTTTTGACTGCACTACACTGGTGTAATTTGTTTTTTGTCCTTCCCCCCTCACCCATTACTTCAAGGCTTTCTCTCTACTTTACGATTATGTTCAGCCAGACTCATGCATTGGATGGCTAACAGTAGTACAGCAAGGAACATAACAACTATTTCAATACTCATTTACAGACACAAAAGAACCACCTCAAAAAATCTTCCCTTTAACCAGCCAGGCTTGCAAACTCCAAGTCAGCTGTACTGCTCTGTGTATTTTTTTTCATGATCTTTAGAAGTTGATGTAGGGGTGGTTTTAGTAGATATTCTTCATTAAACACCTACCAAGTCTGCCCAGGAGTGGATATGAATGCAGCTGTAGCCATTTAACAATGACATCTCTTATGATCTCCAGTTGTATTTCATACCTGGGAAGAATCTTTCTCTAATATATCATTAGTGGCACTTTGAAGTAACTTGAGAAAAAACTTTTCTTGCCACTCATGAGGAAAACTAGTTTGACAGGATCGCTCCAGAGAAATGAGAAGCAAAGGCAGATTGTAGAGAACAATATACTTGTTTTAAAGAGTTCAGGAAAAGCAAAAAAGGAGAAAGAAAACCAAAGTATCAGCATCATCTAGATTTACAGTTCTTCTAAATGTCATATGGGATATTATGGCAATGTGATTAGGTTGTATTAAAAAAGACTGGGCCACTATTTCCTGCCTTATTAATCCTTCTTTAATGTTTGTTTGGCACATTACACATCCTGTCACTTTTTTCACTTTTCAGATATTATTTTGACAACCACTAGCACCACAACACAGAATAAAAATGTTTGCTTAGAGTGTTGGGTGTCACTAGGTGTTGGGTATGTCACCTAACTATCTCAGCAAAAATGAAGAGTCACTTTCCACGCTATGAGGTTTTGGGGTTTTTTTTTGCTTTTTTTTTGGTGTGCTTTATTTTCAGTGAAAGGGTCAGGGAAAAACCCAGAAAAAGCCACTTGCCTTGTGGATGACATCTAATTTCCATTTAAAAATAGCTTAATGGTATGGTTTGAAGGCTTTCAGCTCTCCAAATTTGATTTTCATTTAATATAGAGGAGTAACAATGGTACCTTTTAGCAACTGATGTCTGTCATCCTCAGCCACGTCCTCAGCAAAGTTATGATTTTGTTCTGACAACAGGAGCTTTGTTCCACTTTTGAAGTCCTCTTTCACGCATATAGAACATTGTGTTAGAAAAACAAATGCCTTCACTCTGGCACCAACTTTAACAGCCAAGAAATAACATGAAAATCCATGTACAGACTCCAAACAGCAAATGGGATTGATTGACGGATGTTTAAAATAGATCCCTTTCTGCACTGTGACTGATTTCCATGCTCAATCTTTGAAGTCTAAGAGGCCCTCATGAGCGTAAAGTCTGTCTGGGCTCCAAAAGGAGGATTGTGCCTGCATGTGTGGTATGTTAGGAGAGAACGTCATACTCACCTTTGCAACACATTACCCTTAGATACTCGCTCCTTATGCTGAGCTGCATTTACAAACCACTGCAAAAATTAATGTTGACAAATAACTTCAAAAAACATAACAAAGTTCTGTGGATCTTCTGTAAGAATATGGGGGGATAGAGGTTCCACAGACTATCTGATAGCACAATTAAAGTCACAAAAGACTTAGCCAAATAGATTTAATAAAAGGCAAGAAGGGAATTTTTTTTCTGATTCACCTATCCTCTGTCATGAAGCCACTCTCCTTTTCAAGTCTTCCCATTGGCTCCCATTCATTGCAGAAAGTGTAGTTCTCTTTTCCACTTCTGCACTGCTGTGTCCCAGTACCTCCAGTTTCTCTGCTTCTCTCAGTCTCCATCTTCACATTTAGCTCTATCTACGCATTTCTATTCTTTTCCCTTTTGTGCATTTTTTTAATGGAGACCGCTAATAAAGGGGTTGCTTCTCAGCCTAATGCATGAAAATACTGCCTTTTCTCTGGTCATGCCTCTCTATAAAACACTCATCTCCTGCACTATCTAGCAGAGCTGTCTTTCATCCGTTAAAACAAATCAGCCAATTCCAAAGCAAAGGTGCACTGGCACAACTCCCTCTCAGCTTCAGCTGATGGTCAGCATCAAAGAAAGAAATCCCACTACACTCGTCTCTCTTTTTCTGTGTCTTTCTTATTTTAGTTTGAAGACAGGAAAGTAAAGCTCCAATAAGAATACCAGAAAAAAAAAACAACAACCAACCACAAAGGCTCCTAAGCATCACTGCATTAAAAGATTAAGCCAGCAGTACCTTTGGCCTGAATCTAGCTCTTCTTAATTGTTTCATGTTGTAGCAGGGAATAGGTTTTAATAACATCTAGATCTACGACTTGCTTTTCCACTGGAACATATACCAAGCTCCTTGGGGCAAAGACAAGTTTCTTATTCTGTATAGATCTGCTCAAGAAGTAAATAATAAATGGGTCTACCCAGGGGTATTAATGGCAATCAATGCTACCCTGCTTTTAATGAGATGATATCAGCTATGATGTGATACTGAGTTTGATACAGGCAAATGTCAGTCTCTTATCAGTAATATCTGATAGATTAGGAGACACAGGTTTTTTTGTATAGAGGGTATGGCATATCTGAATCTTAGTCTGCCCTGTAGTTCAGTAACTGGCACCTCATGTACCAATCTCCCCTAAGGCGGCTACTTTGATTCCTTATTATTTCTTCTCTCACCTGTACCCAGCAGTAGTTTGCATCTAGTGAGGATGTGGTGACAAGAGGTTTTGCATTTGAATTTTCCCTCCTGACCTTTGAACTTCTAAGAAAAACAAATTGCTTCCCTTTATTTTATGGAGTACCACCTCTCTGACACAAACTCCCTGGGGGGAGCAGGAGGAGCTGATAGCAACCCAGGCCAGTTTTCACCATGTGGTGCTGAGCCCTGAATAGAGTATCTTTAGTTATTATGGCAGTATACAAAATCAATGACCTGAGTACAATAGCTGTGACCCATAAATTGCAGTGGCAAGGAATTTTTCCAGGATACAGTGAAAACTGAGTAACTAGTAACTAGCAGTGTCTTATTTGCTGTGCTTGTGGGCACGCATAAAACCTTATGGGTGTGACTTAACAGAACTAGTCCATAGCTTGGAGAATTAATCCAGATAATTAGAGAGCATGGTGCTTCCTGCCATGTTACATGCCTCTGTGCAGAGGGAAAAATGATATTTTAAGGGATTACTTGTGAGAACAGGATTCAGGTGCCAAAGTATTGCAGATAATTTAGCCTAGCCATCTTTGCAGTTTATGCCCACCAGGTTTAGGAAGCATTATGATGCAAGAAGCATTGGAAATGACGGTCTTGTCAGGTTTTGATCATTGTCTGAAGAAGACCTGCAGAAAAGGAACATCAGTGTCAGTGTTGGTGATATCATGCTACGGTCCAGTATTGCTGGCAGTAGATGATTTTCTTATATCTGCATGGTGATGGCATTGCAGGAATCACATAAGGACTGCCTGTCTTTCTACTTTGCTTTTGCAGTCCTAGACATTTCCATTAAAACTGACATTTGAGTGAACGAACAGATGACTTTAAATCTGATGTGTATTTGTCACATACAGAACAAATCTTGGTGTTATTTCTGCTTACAGCCTTTTGCAACTGCACTGAAGCAGAGGCAGAAAGGGAGGGATTACAAACTAACTGCAGGCTGTGGCCATAGTGGAGAGCATGTATTTTCTGCTGTGACGTCGTCCCAGAGGATACTGCAGCATCATCCCAGACACTGTGTGTGAGTCACCCAGTGTTTATGGACATCTAAAGTATGTACATTTTAATTTATTGAGGAAGTTAACCATACAGCCTCCTAGAAAAGAAAAAGGTCCATTATAAGAAACGGGCTTGACGAGCATTGGGACTGAGTCTGAGCAGACAGCTGGCAAGATAATCAAGTGCGTTGTTCCTTAGGACATCCACAATTCAGGTGTACAGGGGTCTACAGAAAGTTATGTTCTGCAGAAGTAATATATACTGTAAATAAATCAAGCTAAAATAAATTATTTAGTTTCTTTCTGATATTTAGCAGCACATTGCCCATCAAATTTAGTGGAAGTGGCAATTGCTCAGTCTTGGAAAAACCCTGACTCTTCTCTAGCTCAGCTGTGAGACTAACTGTATCTGAATTTATACATATAACACCACAAATGCACAGCTATTTTTTTTCCTTCCCCGAAGAAATAGCCTTCACTGTATGTAAGAAGCATCTTCGGTGGAAAGTCCTGAGTTTAGGAATTGCAGGCTAGGCCCCATAACATCTCCTTTAAGATTTTTTTGCCTTAGGAGGACAGAAGGACACAGGATGCTTTTTCCAAGCCCGGTCCTAGCAAGCCCCGGGCACTGTGATTTGGGGGCAGCCTGAATCACTGCTCAGTGGCACCAGCCATGGGCCATTTGAACCCATTTGTTTTGCTCTGTGGTTTAAGGGGTCCGTGGGGAAAGGGGTTGATGATATAATACTGCCATCTGGTGACCACTGCCAGAAAGTTTAATCCCGAGGAGAAAAACACAAACCTAACAAACGCAGGATGTAATTTGTCCGTGGGTGAGGAAGGGGCGAGGAAGCAGGGGCAGCATGGGCAGCCGTCTCTCTCCCTCCCAGCCCTGTGCCTGGGCTGCCTCTCCTCCTCCTGAGAGAGAGGTGCCGCGCAGGGCTGGCTTTAAATTTAATTATCGGGAGAGCTCATTCATTCAGGCACTAAGAGAACCTGAATATGCAGAACATAGGGTTTC
>VYXH01005042.1:164467-202845 GCA_013397275.1 Burhinus bistriatus | reverse complement strand
TTTTTTTTTCCTTTTTCTTTTAAGAGTGGCTTAAATACAGTTTCCATGGCAGTTAATCCAACTTTGACCCAAATTAAATTTCAACGTCTAAAATTCGTTCAGCCAGAGAAGGACAATGTTTAGCCCTCTCTGAACCAGGCACAGAGCTGCGTGAGAACATTTCTGCTCCCCTGTTTTGCTCCTACAGCAGGAACCTATATAATCATGAAGCCAGCTGGTGCTGCTCAAACACTTGCCCTGGTGTAGGAGGCAGCCCGGGGACCTTCCTAGGGATCCTGCTCCTAAATGTGGCCCACTCAGGGGCTAAGGATTTGGTGGCCTATCACAGTCCCACAAGGCAAGGGTAGGAAAGGCAACCATTCAAAAATATCTTACTGCTGTAAGAGACTTCTGTGTTCAGAATGAAGATGAACCCATTTTGTGTCCTTCTGAGAAAATATTCTCACTGATGTTCACTCTCATAAAACACTCTCTATTTTATGACACTATCAGTACAAACCAAGTCATTTAGATATTATAACAGTATTTTAGATGATACCTAGTATCAAAGACTCTCTCACCATAATGGTGGTGAAGCACAATAGAGGTTTTATCATAAAAAAAGAACTTTCCCTACCTGTTATCATGCTGACGGGGACATAGTCCCTGTTTCAGTCCTGCCCATAGTGGCAAATTACTTTTAACATACTATATATTTCAATGATATCTAGTTAAGATTTCATTATGACATCTCAGTATAAAGTACAATGTACTATTTCTACCATGTTTTCCTAAAACATTACTGTGGGTGAGATTTTTCACATTAACCACAATTGCAGAAATGACTGATGTTTAAATCTGAAGACAATTTTAGTCATTATTAAACTTCATTATAAAATAAAGTACGTGGGTGGAATTGTGGTTTGATGCTTTTGTAATTTTCCCTACCTTTTCAATGTACTTTTCAGTTACATTAACTGAATCATTTCATCTTATAGATGCAAAGATGAAGGAGAAGAACAAAAACATGCCCATTAACTGAAGCAGTGCAAATGTGCATAGTTAATGGAAACCATTTTGACATTTTGTATTTGATTCCATGGTGTGTCTACTCAAACAATTTCAATGGCATATTAGAACAAAATGCTACATTGTACTCTTCACTAAGAATGCAAGTAATAGACTTCAAAAATTACCTTTTGACTGAAAGTATTATCTGTTGGAAATGAAGAAATGTTTTACATTATGAAAGGCTAATAGCAGTAAGGGGGAGCAATGGGCTGTAATGAGAATTCAGGCAGAGAGGGTTTTTTGACCCTGTGTTTCCCAAATGCATGTGTTTTTACAAGTTATGGCAGAATTGCTTAGATAGTAACATAAACTCATGTGTTTAATGGCAATTATTTCACTGTGTTACAATTAAAGGCTTCTCAATGCAAGATCATGTTAAATATCATGACAATATTTTTTCTGTCACAGAAGAGATAATTGATTGCTTTTCCAAAACCAGGTTTTGTGTTTTTGGTTTTTTTTTTTTTTTTTTCCATGATTGAATCAATTCAAGGACCAAAGGCAGCCCAAAATATATTTTCTCTCTGATGCTAAAGCAAGGTTTACCTATTAAACAAATTCTGCGTTTCACCACAGGATAATTTATCTCTTGGTAAACATATCATAAATAATTTTTACATGCATTTAAGCCTGATTGATGAAAGTATTTCCATTTCTTGTCATTTTCAGGCCAGGTAAAAATTGCTGTCTCTTAAATTTCATATTTGAAAACTCATAGAGGTACCATTCTTCTGATTGCCTCAAAAATATTACCTTATAACCACTTCTCTGTGGCAATATACCCAGTATACTTAAGAACAGCTGGACTACAACTCTGGAATGCAACTAGAAAAACAAAAACCTCTGCATATACATTTCAGCTAAGTGCTGGTTTTGGCATTTCAGTGAAATGTTTGGCTACAGAATTTTGCCTCATTCAGATGCACGATTGAGTGTTTGGCTGATGGATAGACTGCAAGCCTCTACAAGCCAATTCAGTTTAACAAGGGCTTAGGCTATGCTTGCCTTCCTTCTGTCCTCCTGCCCGCTTTTCTGTGTCAGGTTTTCTTTCCAGGTGATGTCTGGAAATTCCACAACTGGCATCAAAAACTTGTTATAATTTCTAGTTGTTATCCTTGATTCACTCCGGGGAAGAAGGTTGTCACTTTTTGGCTTCACTTGATTGCTCTACCATATACTTACCATTTCTGGTCACTATTGCAATCTTTCACAAGAATGAGATATCAGAATTTCAGCACTCCTTATGAATTTCAAAAGAGAACCAAAACTCATTCCCTTTAGCTTCTTAGTCTTCTCTAGTTCACTGTTCCTCAGTCTTTGCTCTGCAAGTCACTTGTGTCTGACAGACACTCAAAAAGGAAAATACGGCAAATTAAACCAAAACCACTCCCACTTATATACACTTTTACTTCCATGCAATAAAGAAAATAAGCAAGTTGAATGAGGAAAGCAGAAGCAAGAGACAAACATTTAACATTTAGGCTAGCTCTTACCTTATTGGTGCCAGCTGAAAGGTATAGGTAGGAGCCAGCCACTTATTCCTATCAGTGCCTGCCTGCAGGCAGAGATGCCTTCCTTGCTAATTAATTTTTTTATCACAGTGTACATTTAATACTTCTAATGCTTGCATAATGATCAGTATTTTTACTGTAAAATTTGTAAATGAAAGAGAGGAATTAATATCTTGAAAGAAAGGGGAATGTTGCTTCTGCTTAGAAAGCTAAGCATGTTATCTACCCTCTTCTGCTCCATCACCATCAGGTTGGGAATGAAAGATAGTCTATTAATTTTTTCCCTAAAAACCTAAGCTATTCTTCAGCTAAAAAAGGAGGAAAAATATCTGCTTTGCCTCTCACAGATAATTCCCATTAACTGAAGATCTAGTTCTCTGGTTTTTACTGGCTGCTTATTTCTTTTATATAGTTTAAAACCCTGTGGAAAACATAACCACGAAGCAAAACATCACATATTCAGAAGGTTAAGGTTTCAGTGCTCTCTGTGCTTTATAGCTTTTTACTATTTGTGTGTGTGTGTGTGTGTGTGCGCGTGTAGGCTATTGGAAATATTAAAAATCTTGTGTCTTACAGTTTTAGGCATCCTGATTATAAAAAAGGTTTGAAAATAGAAGAGCTCCTAGCTGATATATCTGCACACAGGGCGTATAATCTCGGAGACTGATTCACCATGGTGTTATTCACGTACACTGCTGAAATTCTATTGGCATAAAACTGGACTAACAAACAGGAAAATTAGGTCCTCAAACTCTGTTTATAGAAGCTGAGCTGCTTTATTGTGTTATCCTCCTATCCAGAGCATAAAATATGTAGGAATAAGGCAGTTTCTGTTGAGTCATCGTGTTGAAAACATTCTGTTAACTCTAGCCAGCATAAAGATTTGCAATGTTTCCTGGACAAAGGTGGAACTTGGGGTCAAGACACAGGTGGGCCTGTAAGAAAAAGGCTATAAGACAATGTTGGTGGGAGAGAGGGGAAACCTTGCATTTTTGTTGTTATGAAAGTGAATGGCAGAGTCAAATTCAAGCAAAATTATCAGAAAAATAATCATAATACAGAAAACAAGTTAATTTTACATTAAACTGCTGAGGATAACTCTTACCCAAGCCTCGGATGCAAAGTTGCAAAGAAGGCCCAGTACACCTGGAGATATGGAGTTCAATGCCAGGCAAATACATTTTCAGTGCAGAGCCCTTCTTGCATCATCTAATTCTTGGTATGAAGTAGCTTCATACAAGGATACCTGCCATGTGAACTTGATTTGTCAATCAACCTCTGTGCCAATTACTTCTAAAGTTCATCCTATTTCTTTTATGTTAACCCTAGCCTGAAATTGTGACCAGTCTTAACTAGCAGAGGTGAAATGTCCTTTGCAGATTCTGCTTTTGCCAGTGACTAGATTTTGTATTTTCTTTCCTCAAAATTTACAAGCTTTAAAAACTTTATTTTTAAAATATTCTATCATTGTTAGATTTTTTCCTCTGGTTTTCTTTTTTGCTTTTCCCGGTTGCTTTTTGGCTTAGGATCAGCCTTTGTTTTTGGATCTGTCTTTGATGACTTTTTTTTTTTTTTTTTTTTTTTAAGGCAGATAGCATAAGGTGACCTGGATATATGACTTGGTCTTGTTGATGCTAAAGGCAAGGTAGGACAGGAGACATAACTGTCAGAGCTATAATGCCATTTGAGGTTATGACCAAGTTCCTGGTAGACAATGGTCATATATATATTCGTATATATATATATATATAACTGAGTATAGCGCATTTTCCAGCCACCCACTCCGTTATTGAACTAGGTGGTAAATCACCCTTTGGAAAGTAGTGAAGTGCTTACAGCCCTGTGACACATTAGTTTAATATTGGTAAGTCCACCTCTTCAGTAGTCATCTCAGAGATCTGCAATTTTAAATTTTGGCTAGTCAGCCTTTGGATTCTTCTTGGGTGCTGTTCTCTTCAGTGGAAGAGACGGGATCTTGATAGATTAACTGTTGTCTTTCTCTTCTTAAAGCAGTACTACCGTCTTTTACGGCATTAGTAAAACAATTCCTAGATAGTAAATTCTTACTATCTTCTTCATGCCCATAGTCAACACATGACAGGCCTTACTGGAATATGATTTTTGTGATGGCAATGAAGTTATCTGAGTTTTAGGTCACCTCATACTGGTTTTGTATTTAAGCCTTTCATATTAACAGCAGTTTCATTTCAATAAGCTAATAATAGCACCTAAAAATCCTACATATCAGCAGAAAGATCCCTCACAGTTGCATCTCTCAGGAAAAGCAAGAATTGAAGAGTTTATACTGTGCAAGAATAAGTGATTAGGAAGCCCATTCTGAATAACCCAAGGCTTCTCTCACATGAAGGTCCATTTTATCTTAAGTGGCACCATGGCTTGGCTTTGGGCATGTTATGGCATCATTTTTAGCCGGGAGGTCACTCATGATGTCTAAATGATCTGGACCTTTAAGCTTAGAGGAACTCTGTTCTTGAAGAAGATGAACATGTAGCATGTTACATTACAAATCTGCTGTAGTTTGAGCAGGGTTTTTCCTGTAAGGGTCTGGCTCAGAGAAAAAGCTCTCTTCCATATCTTGCAGCATGCACCTACACACCGAATCAAGTGTCTTTCCATAACTGGGACATCTGTTGGGATACCAGGCCATGGCACAAGGGCACAATTTCACCCTGGGCAGACCTGCAGGGTAGACATTTGTGTACTTAGAATGTGCATCGAGGGGAGAATTCAGGTGTAAGTCATGCTAAACAATGCTGAAAGATATGCTGAAAGTTAGGTAGGTCATGTGCTATGGAAAGCACTGAACATGTAACTGATCAGGAAATCATGTTTTAGGCTTATCTGTCCTCTGAGAATACCTTCTGGGTGAAGACTTACAGAAATCCCCAGCTTCTGAAATAAGACTATTCTAGATGCAGAGCTATTCAGCGTAAGACGGGACTGATGGCACAGTTCCTGGGGGAATTGAAATGAGAGAGAAAGATTAGGCACCACTGGTATCAGGTGGTAGCTTATTGAGGTTTTTCAGATTATAATTTTGAGCTGAGGCATACTTTACTGGATATAGACCTGCGTCAGCAGTTTTATACGTAAACTTAACACGTTCTGCAGCTGATTTCTTAGGCTTCCTTAGGACTTACAACACATGAAACTTCTGAAAGAGTGAGATATAGATATGTATATATAAAAATAAATTAAAAAAATCCATACAAAGGTTATCATATGCAATTAAGCTCCACTGGACTAACCAGAGGACTGTAAGTAATAGTATTTTACAGATACAAAGAAGAAGGCAAAAAAAGACTATCAAGTGTTGAGAATATTCTTTTGTTCCATAATACACTTGTCTTTCTTAAAAAATAAGGAAAAAATCCGAAACAATACACTCTTCCATTGTATATATAAAGTCAGGGCTACTTGTGTTTTGTCCTTGTACTTTCACCTGATGACAAGTGTCATTTGGACAAATCATTTGGGTAAAAGTGGTCAGACATAACTTTGCGCCTCCTAAGTTTAAGATTCCCTTCATGAAATGAAGAGACACCAAAGATTTTAACTCATCAGTTATCTTTCTGTGTTTATGGGATAAAGAGCTTCAGCTTTGTTTCTGGAAACCACTTTTTTCTGGTTTTATTCCAAAATAGAATATTTGTAAGTCAAACACACACACAAAAGAGATTCAGGATTGCACACTCAGCTTGTTACCAGCTTGATCATGAATTGATATAATTTATTTGTTTACTGCTGTGCTGCACTTAATTTTTCAAGAAAAAAAAAGGTTTTGAAAACTACTAAGTTAAATATTTGCTTCCATATTGCATATAAAGACAAATATAAATGATTTTTAAAAGAACTAATATTTTGGGAATCCTCAAATTTTGATTTTCCAAAGAAAGAAGGCTTCATTTTCATGGTCACATCATCAGGTATTTTCTAACAATGCAGTTCCACTAGGATGAACCAAACTGGCAGTTGAAAATGTCTGGAGTGAGCTTCTCCACAGTGCAAAATATCCAAGGACTACCCAAAATCTACCATGCCACTACTCTAGGGAAGAGATTAACTGTAAGGAGATCCAATTTTCAGGGCTTTCTGTGTAGATGTGACACTCCTGTGCAGTGCTTTATTACAGCAGTTTTGCTAGTGAGTCGGAGCTTTTATTAGCAAAAAAGGAGAGCAGACATGTTTCTTTCACTCTGCCTTTCAAACTCTCTGTTTGTTGCTTTGCCTGTTAAAGACTCACTTAGTTTCAAGCTCCAACAGAGATTTCTCATTAGCCACTGCATCAGAACATCACAATGGTGTAACTTCCATATCATTAAATCTTTGATGCATCTGTCAAGACTACCGACACCACCTGTCATAACTGTGAAGAAGATACTCGTTCATGGGAAATTTGAATAGCACTGTGAATTTCTATCGTGCAGGTCCCTTTACAACCACCACTTTTGGCTGCCGTCAAAGGTCAATTGGAGTGCTGGATGTGAAATCTCTTGGCCTGTTACATTTTCTCAAAACTCGAATCCAGGTTAAACTGTAGCCCTGAACATCAAAATTTGTGCTCACTGCAGGCCTGTATCTGAGGGAAACGTCTCCTAATTTAAACTACAGAACTGGCAGTTGGGTGGACTGGGATTTATTCCATGTCCTGACATAGGTCTTCAACAGCAAGTTACTAGATTCTTTTCTATGTAACAGTTTCACCACGAGTTCTGAGGTGCATAAACTGGATTAACTTCTTGATCAATGTGTTTTGCATATTTGTAACACTGCAATTAGTAGCAAACTTAACTATCCCTTTTTTCACCGTTGAGTTTCCAAACTCGTAGAATAGCAGTATTTTATTTCTGTTATTAAGTTGTATGTGTTGATTTGATATTGATTCTGAGATAGCCTCACAGGTAATGTAATAGAAGTGCAAGTTATTAATTTCTTTAGTCCTAGACTATCAGACTATTTTCAGAATATGAAAAATTAGAGAACATAGGAAAGAACTATATTGTAACTAAAATTTACAGGATATACACCTTCATCTAATACTTACCTGGCAAAATTCTGTGGTTGAAAAGACCATATAAATTGCATACTGGACAATGGAACCAGAGCTGTGAAAACATATATTCCTGAATAAAGGAAGAAATCCATTAATTTCAGCATTTGTGAAAACACCATTGACCTTACTCTGACATACACTGTAGAAGAACATCAACCAAAACAAGATTAACAACCTTTGAGAAAGGCAAGCTGGTGCAAGAAAGGCGGTGCTCAGAAGTACTAGTATCTGTCTTGGAGTCTGAGCCCATGTTCTGCTAGAAGCCACCCTAGGTACAGTACCAGGAACTCTACTAGACATGGAAGTAACTTCCGCTTTACAGGCACAAGATTTTAATAAATTAGTGCCACATATTTACATGTGCTGTATTCCACAGTTAGTGAGTTGGATTTTGAAGACACTTAAACACCCTTATGATTATTTCAGTACCTTGCTTGCTCGTTACCCAGTGACTTATGTGCCCAGCTTTTTTCTAACATTGTAAACCACCAAATAAATAGTTGCTATTTAAAACAATAAAACTACATGGACACAAAAGTGTTTCTTCATGCTACAAAAGGGCATTTCCTATGTCCTTCCCCGCGGGGTCCATCTGCCTACAGTGGTTCAGAATTGATTCTGATTCACAGAGAATTGGTTCTGAACCAGTTGTACCTTTTTTGTATGCCCCAAATTTCACAGCTTCAAGGCCGAATCTACTGTTTCAGGTCTCTTTGGACAGCTTACTAGAGTTACTAGATTAACACTATTATGTGTAGACTCATACCTGGAGGAGATACAGGAGTGCTACGTTAGAGGTGCTGTTCTGATTCTGGTTCCTAACCTGCCTTGGAGTTCATTTGGATATCCTTGTATGACGTCATTGCATTGTGCCAGGCAAACTTTATCTCAATGATTAAGGGCTAACTCCATCAAGGTGCTTAAACACCTAACTTCCACTATGTCTAAACTTAGATCCTCAGAAGCCTTGAGGAGCTGCCTCAAGTCCATAGGCACCGATATTCCTGGCTATAAAATCCACTACATTTCTGTCACTCAAAGCTATACTTATCACACTGATGACAGGAAAGGTGTCTTTACCTTTGAAGAACTCACAGAAGGAGAAAATGTCCAATATACATCCCTCAAATCCCCTTTTTCACTGATTTGTTACTGGGAATTGAAAAAAGTTTCTATGGAAGTGTGTTAATGACTAGATTTTTATACGATGACTCTTTCCTCTCCCTAATGAAGCAGTAACTTTGTATATAATAAATATTCATCATCAAAGCATTACAATTAAAATTAATGTCATAGACAATTAAAAAGTCGGAGATCATCAATATTACAATGTTGGATACTCAGTTGCCTATTGGAAACAATGCACACACGGTAAAGTGAAAATTACAATAAGCAACATTTTTTTTCTTTCAGTGTGTAAAAAAAAAGATAGAAGAAGAAACTTTCTTTAAAAAATATGAGTAGGAAGACTGGGAAGAGGCTTTATGAAAAGATTGTCATAATGTTACACTCTGTTCAAACAGGAGAAAGCTCAGCTCCTGAGAAAGAACAGGGTCTAACCTCACAAGAGTTTGATCCTTAGGATCAGTGATCAAAGTATTGCTCAGCTCAACCTCTACTTTTCTTACCAGCAATTACCAGTGCTCTCAAGTGACTCCTCTTTTTTTATTATATGAATGTTGCTATGGATTGCTTTATGGCCCTCAGAGGTGAACCTAATGTCTATGGAGCCTGTGGCAGTTCTTCCACTGATTTATAAACATTTTGGATTGAACCATCCTGATAGACAAAGTAGATATATGTTTAAATTCATCTACATCCAAATTCTTCGGACGGAATATATTACTCATAGGACATGAGCAGTCTCCCTGTCCATCCTGTCCTGATCTTCACATGTCCCTTTAGTTAAAATCCATTAGTTTTCCCTTTCCCAATATCAGTCAGCAGGAGGATGCTTTCAGTCATCCATTTTGTGTGCCTCTCCAGCTGCCATGACAGAACATGTGACTAATTACAGGTCCCAGCTATTTTTTTTTGTGCCTTTTGGATAATTTAATAGTGAAGGGGCTCAATGAATTCTTTGAGAAGTCTCAACATTTGTTATAAATTTGCCCTTGTGAGTTTCTAGTCCTTTTGCATTAGTAAATAAATTGTGACAGTGGGTTATTTGGGCCTCGTAACAATGGTCACAATTTCTTAGTCTAGATGGGCAGAATTACCACCCTACATCATGGTCCACCACCTCTAGCATCCCATTCCTATGAGGGATCACAGCAAACCACATGAGATCACATAGGTACAAGTAAAAGCTCTCCATGTGCTTCTTTGGAGTTTTAAAGGCATTGTAGCTGAAAGTGTATGAGGCTTGTACTGAACTAAGTGAATTTATGGTGATATCCCCTATAGGGTGGAGGTGGGACTGGAAGAAAGGGCTCATCTGTGAAAGGTTACAGAGGTTGTGTGGGAAGGCTCAGCTGTTAGACTGTTGAGGAAAATTTTTCACCTCCTTCCCACCTCTCCCCTTTGGCAGTTGATAAAGGGGATTAAACTCAAGTTTTGTGTCAGGTTTTAATAGTGGTTTTATCACTTAACTCCTAGTTTTTAGTACAAAAAATCATTGGCATTGTGGAGCTGGTGCTTTTTATTTTGCCGCCTATCTTGAATGTCTCCACTCCATGTAAGCTGCTCTGGAGGAAGGTGGAAAACCCTTTGCAACTGACGTTGAAACATTAGGTTTCCCAGAGAGGTTTGCTTCTAAGTGTAGCAAGTTCTTTTCTTTTGGCCTGAACAATTGGGTGACTGCCCAGAAAGAAAAGGGATGAACTCTCCAACTCTTACTGGATCTTCCTGAAAAAGTTACTTTCTGTACCAGACTGAAAGCAAAGGGTTATAAACCCATTAGTATATCTAAAATGTTACTGACGATGTGGACTGCACATCTGCACATCAAAGTGCTACTTTTTTTCCACAAAAAGGTCATACCACACTGATCGCACTCTTGTGCTTTCTCAAGAAATCAGGATTGTTTGATCTGTTAGCTTTAGAGAAACTGTGGGAGATGTTGGATGTAGATTCTGTATCATGTGATAAGTGGTAAATACATAGTCGAAGAGGATCCATAGGAACAGTTACAACCTATTTTTCAACCACCCTGTAACAACTTTAAGACTGAAACTTAAAACCTAAAGCTGGAACTATTATTGTGCCTCAGGAACAAAGAAGAGAATAAGGGACACGTCCACACAAGGACAGTTTTCTTTAGTAAAATTTCCCCAAGGATCCTAGGAGCAACCCCTATAGAGGAAAGCAAAGACAACCCCATGGTCACTTCCATCTGAATCTGTTGGAAAATTAATTGCTTCCTCTTCTTAAAGCTGGCAATCTGTTTAGCCATGGGTGGGTGGGAGACTTGCTTCAGTGAGCATTTGCAAAACCTGACTAGATAGGCTTACAAGTACCCTCCATCCTGTATTCTGTCTCTATCAGGGACAGAGACACTCCCAGTGACTCCGAGGAGGATATAAACAGATTATGCAACAAAAGGAGAATTTTTTTTTTTTTTTAAAGCCATGTATAAAACTGCAATTCCTGGACTAATAAAAAAGTATTTACACAAATGATGACTAAGTCTCCTTTTAATCCCCATTAAAGATGTGTAAGGTCCTACTATCCTCCGTTTTCCCCCTCCGTATACACCAGGAGCTATGGCTTTACCCACACTACAGACTGCAGCTTTAATAAAAAGTTGTGTTTAAACAAGGGACGTAAAGTGCCAGCACAGAACTCAGGTGAGTTTATTTAATCCTAATACATGTTTCTCTTTTGCTTTTCTCAACCATCTGAAAAATCTTGTGCTTTGCTTTTCATACAAGAAGCTTGTAAGCTGTCTTATTTTATTTTTTAAAAATTGGTCTGATTTTCCTGGTCAGTCCCTTGAACTATTCCCCATTTTTGCTGAGAGCAAGGAAGAATTTCACTCTTTTTCCCCAAAGCAAGTGAAATGAAAGCTGGGGCAGAAGATCTTCTGGATATTCTGGAGGATTTCCTCTTTATGTTGTGTGTGTCTCCCACACAATGGATGAGTGTGTTTTGGGATGGTTCATGGTGACAGTGGCTCCTCAGACAGAGTGAGAGGGATAGGCATGTTCTCCACAACCCAAGAGGGAGGGAAGCCCTGTGCAAGGATCACACGCTGAGCCAGGCTGGCAGCCAGCAGCTCCTTGACTGCTGCCACTGTGGAGTTTTCCCAGAGGCAATGGGTGGAGATGACTGGTACAAGGGGAGAAATACCTCTGCCTACAGAGCTACAGAGCAGCCAGTTGAACAGCCACAAATCTTGGCGTGATACTAAGTGACAGAGCTAAGGACAGGAACATTATGGGCCATATGGCAAGTATTTTTGATTGATAATAGATGTTTATATGTTTCATGCTGCCTCTCTGGAGATATGCCTGGAAAGATGAGATGACAGGGCCCAAAGGAGTAGTAGTTCAGATTTCTGACTCATCATTCAGCCTAGCTCTTTATTAAAATTGTGAGCACATTCAACACTAGTATACAAACTACTGGAGATGCAATGCATAATTGGCTAAGCCTGTGAAGTTACCTTAATAGCTATGAGAATGGGTTTAGATCACTCTTTCGAGGACAGAATACTGTATTTTCAAAAGATTTTCTTCCTTGAGCATTCAGATGATGTGATATTTGATCCCACCTGTTTTTTTGTTTTTATTTAGAATTACTTCCCTCATCCTTTTTTATATGTTTATCTTTGTCCTAATATCTAATATTACTGAAGATGGTGATGCATAATTTATCTAAAGAATGATCTTCATTTAGCACTTAGAGAAGTGAAAAAGTTCAATGCAATCACCAGCTTTGCTTTTTGACAGGCACATGACCAGAATCTGTGCATTGAACAGGCTACTGTAGGTGTGTTGCTTCCAAAGCAGAGGAAATGACTAAAAAGACAACCCCACCAACCTTTGTCTCTGGGCTATCTTTTGTAGCTGGTTCTCTCCCATCATATGGTGTTTCGGTATGATTGTCTGAAACTGGATGTATCTGAGCTGCCAAAACCACCAGCAAGGTTACATGAAGAACAGATAGTTGTACTGTCTTCCTCAGCCTACACACTGACTCATTAAAACGTTTTTTTGAAGTCCTGGGAGCTCTATCAAGAAGTCTGTGAAGGAATCTTCAAAAAGGAAACTACTGGAGATAACCACTGAGAAAACATGCAAAGTAAGTACATTTTTGGCAGACTGGCCGAAACTATAGAACGGTTTCTTCCTAATTGCTCAGATAACATAATGCGATTCAAGAAACAGTACTGGACTAGAATTCTATAAAATAAAAAGCATGCTTTTCAACTGGAAAATAATTTCTGAAAAAACAGAAGAACATCTACTGTGTTAAAGCAAGATGGAAAGAGCAAAGAACAAAGACCAAGCTTTGAAACATACAGAAAGTAGATAAGAGTTCTGTATTGTATTTACAATGTTTTGTTGTACTGATTTTGATGGAATAAATAGGCTTCAAAGATGTTAACAGGACCAACACTAAATAATCAAATAAGGTTCAAATTTTAATTACAGAGGATTTGACCTGTTTAGTCCCATGACATACAATTACCATTACAAGTATTTTAGGCAAAGTTAAATATTATATGAAAGAAGGAACAAGAGACAAAGCATTTGTAATACAGCGTAGTAATTTAGTCTTTTATTTTAATAACATTCCTTATTCCCATTCCCTTCAACAACAAAGAATTTTTGAAGGAAAATCCTTTGATTGACAGGATTTCAGATGGTTTATGGAAAAAAGAAATACATTCAAAGTTTGCCTACTTTATGTAGGATGTTAGAGTCCTGAAGGCAAAGTGAGAACAACAAATGCAAAACGGGTAGAAAAGAATAGCCAATAATGTAAAGAAAACATCTGCTTCTGGTTTACAGTTTAGCTTTTCGGTCTTACCTCCTGAAAACATAATCGGAATAGCATAGGTTCTTGCTAACTGCTCTTACACCTGGCAAAATCCGTACCAACATGAGGCTATTTAAAGACCACATTATTACTGTACTTGTTATTCATAGGTTTATGCATGTTGCCAACATGTAATAGCTGGCTAAGTCAGACTTATGCTAAACAATAGCCAGAAGAAAAAAACTGAGTACCCAGTTCCAAGTTGTAGAGGTTCTTCAGGACTCATGCTATCTGAATTGTTCTCTATAGCTCAATATGGACAGACTTACTGCATAAAACAGTACGTCATAGGCCTGAAGATGTCATAATGAGTTTAGCATCTATGAGAAGGATGCTAGACTTCACTTCTTGCTTCACAGCTTCCCTAGGCATTATTGACAAATGAAGGACTCCCCAAAAAGACAATGAATAGAACTCTTTATTTTACTATAAAGTAGCTAAAGGCAACTCTTTATTTTGCGCTCTAATTATGCTTAATTTCTGATATAACAATTTTGGTCCATAAATTTCCAATCGTAACCTCTTGTGTTTACCATACATCATTTCAGTACAGTCCTCGGACTGCATCAGGAACATTTTTGTTGGCTTTGTTTAAATTCATGTTTCTGTCTTTAACTTCTGATGATTTTTGTAAACATTCTTTGGATAGCAAAAGCATGTGTTAGATTCTACGTGCTAGCCATCTATCCTTTTGGATCAGCATGATTTTCCCTGAAGTTGTTGATTGTATGTGTCCATACAACTTGTTTTGAACAAGATGAGATGCATGCAATTTACATAATCAGCTCTGTGTACTAATTAGAGGAGCCGCTATTTTCAATATCCTAGAAAAATGATGCCAGGCTAACACAAGGATATTGAAAGCATCTGCTTCTCTAATTAGTAGACAAGGGGCTTATCTTCCATTTTTATTCAAAGTGTTAATGTGTCAAAGTATTTTGCTACACTAAAGACTAGTGACATTTTGATCTAGGAAGGTCAAGAATAAGATGCCTCAACTAGTATTGCATAGAAGCTGCCCTTTATGCTTCACAAAGTAAACAAGACACCAAACTTACTTCCCTCCCAAAGAATAATATCATACACAGGCCATATGAAGCTCCAGAATATAGTCATAAAAGAATAGTCCATATATGAATGTTTTTGGTGAAGTTATTCGCAGGAATAGCTCAAAAACAGCGTTCTCGGAGTTCTGTGGTAATGAGTAGATGACACATTTTGACAAAATTTCCCATATGAATTCCTTTGTCAGGAAATTTTAGCCGTTAGTTCTTGCTGATCCTTTATCTGTGTATTGAGAAATTCATGCTCACTGCTTCCTTCCCCAGAAAACACATTAACATACTATAATTAGGCCACTGAAACATTATTACTATTTTTTTAAATCAGACTTTTAAAAACATTGACCACAAGACAATTTCTCTAGGCAACAAATCACTTTTATACTTATCTTCTGCTTCCTCAACAAGTTTTTCAGTGTTCTTTAAAACTTATGGACAACAGCTCTACACGGGATTCCAGTGTAAGTTTCACCAAAGTGATGTATAGAGGAAGCATCTCCACAGTCCTAGGCATGAGTGCCCAAATTATGCACCGAGAAACACATAACTTGTTCTTACCTTCATATTTCGCATGGAATTCAGATAACCAATATAATTCAGCTGATAAACAGAGACCTTGCATAGTGGGACTCGATGATCTTAAAGGTTCCTTCCAACCTAGATGACTCTATGTTTCTGTAGTGCTGTTTCTGGTTGTACCGCACTCTAAGCCATCACAATTTACCAAGCAATGCAATTTACTATGCCTGTTTGCCTTTATTAGTATTTAATATTCTGTTCAATGTCTGAATCCAGAAGAAAATGTATTGTTTACTTCTTGATAACTTAAGGAAATATGAATAAAACTAGGTCGGTCTAGAGATAAAGGGGATATATATTGTTCATAGGTGTCCTCAGACTGTAGTGAACCTTACAGAAAATAATGGATCAAGATGTCACTTTATGGTCATCTTTAAACTGTAAGAAAAAAAGATTTCTATAGTCATCTTTCTTAATGAACTTCCTTTCCCTTACAAATAGAAGTAGTGTTTTTGTCATATTAGCTCAGATAAAATGCTTGATGTGGGGTACACCTCGAGAATGCTAATGCGATACAACGCTTTTCACCTTGAAGTCACCAGCCCAAGTTTTAACTTTTTTCCAATAGATAGAAGGAATTTCCCTCTGAGGTGAGTTTGCGTTTCACTTCCAGACCAGCTAAAATGTAGTTTTCTGCACTCAACAGAGTGTTCACACTTCTCTCGCAGCAGTTTGCGGGGAGCCAGGAGCTGAACCTGCCCGGGAGCCCCCAGTCCTCGTTGTGTGGAGGGACAAGGCATCACCACCGACTGGGTAGTGCAGCTTGCTTATGGGGGCCAGGCACCAACGAAGCCTCCAGCCCTCCATCTGCAGCAGTACCTGCTGCAATTTGCCCTCTTTGAGTAGAGTACGATATGAGGATATTTTTGATTTTTTTTTCAACCCCTCCTCTGCCTCCTCCCTGAAGCTTATCTGGACTGGTGGAAGGTAGAGGAGGTAAATGCTTCCCATCTGCTGGAACAGCTTCGCACCACTCCCCTTCTACCAGGCTGCACTTTTTTTATGACCATGATACAGAGACAGGAGACAGACATTTTTTCTCTGCAAGGCTTTCTGTTTAATTAAAGGCCTATTGTGCCTGAGCCGACTTTCTGTTTTTTAAGGAGGGTTCTGTTTAAAATCAGGGTAATGGGTTATTACAATTCTAGAGGAGAACATTTGCAGAGAAATATTTTGCCCTGGTTAAAATTTTTGTGGAATACCACAAAATACAAAATAGATCCCTTAATCTCAGTGGCTATCTTGAAAACTTATTACTAAAATATATATAAACGTGTAAGTACTATTCATTTTTTGAATGTTGGCGTGTTGTAAAATTCTGTTTTCTTTTCATTTCATGCTGTTGTAAATAAACTGAATCTGTACAGTAGGTTTTTGTCAGACTCCCAGAAAGACAATTTTATTTTATAGCACATCCTAGACTGACAGCCAGAAACTGTTCTGCACCACCTCAGTACAAACAAAATTAGCTTCTCACAATATTTTTGCAGATGTTAAAGGTCATTAATAGAATGAAACCAGATGACTAAAGCAATACATTTGGAATGATTGGGTTTTATTTTTCTCTCCAGCTTAAAGACATAGAGTCCTCTTTTCTTGACTATTTGGCTGCATTTCAAATATTCTTTTTTTCTTTTTTTTTTTTTTTGCTATTTAATGGCTTCCAAAATCATAAAAGTGAAAGTAGTGGGATATATATTTCTTGGCTTATGCAACCTCACTTGTGTGAATGATTTGGGATTTTTTACTGAAATGAATATAATATTAACTATTCAAACTACACATTCGTGGAACAATTGCCCAATCTCCACATTTTGATGAAGGTCACACTTTTGCAATGATCAAGGGAAAGGCGGTTAGCAGTTGCAAGAAAAATCATGTTCAAAATGCAACAATATCCAGGAATAAAAAGAAAATTCCCCTCAGAAATGAAGGTAGTTCTATAGGTTTTGAAGTGCATTGTTTAAGTGAAAGCTGATGTTGATATCAACTAAAATTTAACCTTTTTCTTTCCTATAGAACAGCTAAGTCATACTGTGATTACTGTTTGGTGGCTATCTAGATGATAATGAAGAGTTTTATTTGTCTTCTAATTTTAAAATATTACTGCTATATGTGTTATTCTGTATCTATCAGTTTAAATTATATTATGCTACTTATACACTTCCAAAATGAAAGATAAATAATAACTAATTGCTTGTCAAGCAATAGCAATGTCTTAAATGCTTTTAAAGGCAAACAGCATCACAGAATCACCGGGGTTGGAAGGGACCTCTGGAGATCGTCTAGTCCACTCCCAATGCCAGAGCAGGGTCACCTAGAGCAGGTTGCACAGGATGGTGTCCAGGTGGGTTTGGAATGTCTCCAGAGTAGGAGACTCCACCACCTCTCTGGGCAGCCTGTTCCAGTGCTTTGCCACCCTCAGAGGAAAGAAGTTCCTCCTCATGTTTAGATGGAACTTCCTATGGTCAAGTTTGTGCCAATTACCTCTTGTCCTATCACTGGGCACCACTGCAAAGACACTGGTCCCATCCTCCTGGCACCCTCCCTTTAAGTATTTATAAGCATTATAAGTATGTCAACCCTTTGCAAAAACTTTCAATATAAATTAAAAAGCCCAAATCAGGCCTATACTTAAAGCTGAGATAAGAATACGTGTTTCCCTGCTTTGGAACACTTTTAATACAGGTGTGGAGAGAGAAGTGAGGCTATTCAACCTGTGCAGGAATGGATGCTATCAGGACATGTCAAAGATGAAAAGGCAAGAAGTTAATGTGAAGGAGCGATGAAGTGGATTTCACTGGACAAATGAAAGGAGAAAGGTTGATGAGATAGAGGGGTCATTGCAGGACCCAGACATCCAGGAGAGGGAAGTGGGAGAAGCTGTCCTGTGGTAAGGATGCCTTAAGAAGCCTTTCCTTACCTTAAGAAATGTAATAAGAACCTCTGTTACGCAGAATGCAGAGTACACGCCAGAGAAAAAGACATTAGTGTTTTCTTATCTTGATTAATGCGAATTCTGGATAAAGACTCCAACTCTAAGTCCAGGCAAAGAGGAAGGAAAAGAGATTTTTGAGATACTGGATAGAAGAAGTGAGGCTTGAAACTAGGGATGAAAGAAAAATTATAAGCATAAAACTATTTATGAAATGGGATGAACAGGAAGATCATAAAAGTATTTGAAATAGGAGAAAAGGGAAAGGGCAGGCTAGGTTTTGGTGAAGCAAGGCAAGGAATTTCATTTTAATATGGTCTGTTTGAGATAGTGTTGGGTTATTCAGGTTGAAAGCCTGGGGAGACAGCCAAAGGGGCTCAAGTGAATGACTAGAGACATGATTTGGCACAGAGAAATAAAGCAGTAATTAATCAGCAGAGGACTACGGAACTGGTAGTCAAGTCTTGTTACTGGCTAGGTTAGAAAGGGGCACTACAGAAGAGAGAAGGTCAAGAATAAAAAGCTTTGAAGGAGCTTTGAAAACCTGATCTTCTCTAAATTAAGACAGTTGAATGTATGAGAGGGAAATGCATAAGTTAATAAGCATAAAAACTAAAAAGTAGCGTGGTGAAGTAGCAAAAGAAATAAATAAAAAAACCCTGTGGAAATGATTCATTCCCTTGCTCAAGGATCAATAGAACAATGTGCTATTTTTCTATCTATAAATAAATAAATAAATATTTCCCCCCATACCTTTTAGCCAGAAAGTTGGCAAATAGGGAGTAGATGGTTCCAGTACCTTGAAATATCACAGTATGGCAAATTTCCTATGCTATTTATTACAAAACAATTGCTGTGAATTTTCTGGCACATACCAGCATCATTCTGATGTTGGATAGTTTTGTTAGGAAATCATCCAAAAAGATTTTTTTCTTTCCTTTTTGAATTGTTTTATTTTTCTTAGAATCTATTAGGAGGAATTTGCAATGCTTTTGTCCGACTAGATCTGACAAACAGCTGGGCTGCATGGCAAATACAGCAAGGATGAATGACTGAGGTGGGTAGGGGGAAATCTTTAAAGGTTAATGCAAAATATGTGCAGAAGTTTTATAAGCTAGACCTTTTAAATACCATTGCTTTTTAAACAGTTATGGCATAGGAATACTTCCTACAGCAAGCATTTCATGAAAAAAAATTCATGTATTAATCCAGTGGGTAACATTCCCCAGCATGTTAGAGATACATGTGACAGGACCCAATGGCTTGTCTTGCTCTCCTCAAAAAACATGTTGAGACCTGGATGAGCTGTAAATGTAATCATACCACTACTGTTTTACAAGAAAAAGAAAAGATGTGGTCAGTTTCTAGTCTAGCTAAACAAATTCAAATTGATGCAAACCTCAACCAAGAGCAGCTAACTTTTGTCAGAGTATACAAATTACAGAGACATTGCCTCTATATCACTGACTCTTTTAACAGCTAAGCAATCTCTGAGGGTAGGATTAGAGGAAAGCGCCCTCAGAAAGTATTTTTCACAAAGGCAAATTGATAAATAGTAACAGAGTGAGTTTTCTTTTTTTCTTTTTGTTGAATCTCATGGAAAACTGTTTTACCTAGGCAAGAATGCTATCACATTCCCCTTGATCTACTGGAGTATTCGTATATGCAGACTTCTGGGAGCCACCTTTTGCTTTGTATTTACAGAACATTCTTCAACTACAGATCTTAAAGCGCTTCCTTATGCAAAGATCAAACAATGAATTTCTCACGTTAATATTTTCATGCTCATTCTGCAGATCTGTTCAGTGCCACATTCTGGTGTCACATCCCAAAGTGAAGCACCAGCAGAGCACTTGTGACTCTTAACTTCTCCAGACCACTAAACAATAGGCTGTCAATAGGAAGTGCCCTCTAAGCAAAAAGTCTACTGCATGGCGTTTTAATGATGACCAACAATTCTAACTAAAAAACCTGGCTATTGTAGCTGTTTTTTCTTTACTTTGAATTGTCAAAGTGAATCAAGTGTTCTTTTAAAAGCATATAAAACTAACCTATCAGCTCTAAGAGAAATTGGCTAAACCCTTCTGTTGTGGTTGCCTTTACAAAGTCTGATTTCCTTTAAATATTAATATTTTTTACAGTAGCTTTCCACTCAATTCTGAATGGGAGGCATGTGTGGTAACTGTGTTAACCTTTGGCAAATGTTGACTTGTTAAGTATCTTCTTCAGCTGCCAAACAACAATTTATGTTACGATATGAAAGTAATTTAATTCTGTCAAAAAGCAAGCAATTTAGATATTACTCTTTGTATGAATGAACTGGATTCCTATAATCAATTATGTAATAAAGTAAATATATTTAGAAACTATTGAAGGTAGACAAGCTTCATTTAACTCATTTTAAACAATGCACAAAAGATATGGTATACAATTTTCCTGTATATTTAGATATATATTCATACACTGTATGTACACTCTGATTTTCTTTTAACGTTTAGGGTTATTTATCTAACAAATTCATTCAACACAATGAGCTCCTGCTGCAAAACACCATGGAAATGGAGTATTTACATATGCTAATGACTTCCAATTAAGAAACATGCAAATAATTAGGAGAAAGCAAAATTAAAACACTGTGCTAATAACCTGACAATTACAAGGAAAACTGTATTATGCAAGACTGCAAACGTAATTGCATACACAAGGTCTATTTGACTACAAGGGTAGCTAATACAAAATATGCACCAAATTGTCACTTACTACAGCCCTTGACAGACTTCTTGCGGTAGCACTAGAGACCTTTTAAGTGCAAGGTGAAGCACTGGGGTACCACATGGGGGTCAGTGACAGAGGCAGGTATCAGGTCAGGAGATTCATCATTATGATGATCTTTCACAGCTCGCTCTTCAGTGTACAAAAGAAGTGGGACTGCAGATGTTTTTTTGAGCTGTTGAACTAAGGTAAGCTAAGCAGAGCAACAGCAGCTGCTTGGTGGCTTGTGGTGATTAAGGATTTTCCCTTTCACAGAAGAACAAAAAATTTCCTTCCACCCAAAGATCATCATTTCAGAACTTGGTATTAATTCAATTTGTGATGGACTGTGGAAATTTAAAACATCTCAGTGGAAAGTCATTCTGAAAATAGAAATTCTGTTTTGAAAAGTCAAAATGTTTCCTTTAACAAGGTAGAATTTTGTTTTAATATTGCCACAACATTATAATACTTTGTGAGCCCGTAGTATATTATTACCACTGTAGATGAATGTCAGATGATTACTTAGCTATAAAATCTATGTTATATGAAGTGAGGAAGTCATTCTTACCTTTCCCAAGGGAAAAATTTCAGTCTTACTGTAACAAAAAAGCGAACCCTTTAGAAGTGAAATAACCCCGACACAAACCCTAGTGCCTTTTCTTATCTTACCCAACAAGAATTTGGTTGTTGGCTGTATGTAATCCAAGGCGACATCTTTTTCAGCACACGAATTCCAAAGAATGATTGCATTGACTCTCTTCGCTGTACTTTTCCTGTCTCTCAGACTCAATAATCTTTGTGAGCTCCAGCTTTGCCCTACAAGCACTGAGGTAAGGACACCTCTGCAGGAATAGAGGTACAAAGTATTGCATGATACTAACTGTGAAGGCTATAGCATGCCGATTCAAAGATGTACTCACCTTTGCCAGCATACATCATTGGCTGTGTATTTTTTGTGCTCCAGAAATTGAGGCAACTTTGCTACTAAAGGTAGGGGTGAACCAATGCAGGGAGAAAAAACCTGGTTTTTCCTACCACTTCTGTTGTTTTGGTCTAGGTTTTATAGTTTGTGTTCACAACACTACTAAGTCTGTCAGTCTTTATAGATATGTAGGACTTGATTACGTCAATGAATGAGACTCATCTTTGTATTTGTATTGCCAGATTCTAACCCTACATCATATTTTATCTGCTAGAAAATAATTTTTAACCTTACAGTAAGTGCATGCCATTTACCCAGCAGGTCATTTAAAAAACTCTCCTTAATGATAATACTCATGATATAGAAATAGAAAAGAATTTAGTTTTACATATCACCTTTCAGACTTAACTTAAAATCTACTTGCATTTGTTAATGATGATGACAGTGGTGACCGTGACTGACTTTGCAGTTGGCGGGAACCTTAGCTTCCATACTGTCTTGAATGTTAATACTTTTCTTTAGAGAGGGAACATTGGTTCCCACTGGGTTTTAAACTTAGCAAATCGCATATTACACAGCATTTCAGATGTTTTTGCACAAGTTTAGGTAGATACCAGAGTTAGGGTTCTTCCCTACCAAATGGCCCTTAAAACCCATGTGGAGATTTCTACACAAGATGTACGAAAGGCCAGAGGAACAGAGGTAACACAGTAAGACTTCACTATAATTACACCATTGCAAGGAAGATGTGCCTTTAATATGAATGCTTACAATCATATCCCTGGCACCTCCTCTGGCAGGTGGACAAAATAAAAGTCAATCCTAGTTTATAGCGCTACCTTTGCCTGGTCAAACAGCTGTTGGCATTGCTTGGAGTTGTGGTCATTGAAAAACAAATGTGTCCTGAATTAGTGATGGGTAACCTTCAAAAGCTTCAGACTTCTCGTTTGATTCAGATAAGCTTATCCAAAGCTTATCCAATCCTCAAGTCTGCAAAACTGAGCTGGAAATAATAAAAGAGCATGCTTTCTGGTGAGATTTAAGGTACTTCTTTTTCCAGCCGAACTTACTGCAAACCAGCCTCTTGCACTGAATTTGTACACTTTTATTCTGTTTAGAACAAAGGAAATATTTCAGAACAGTGCATGAGTGACTAATTCTAGCTATCCAAACGGCTACTATGAACCCATCAGGAAACAAACCATATGTCCTGCAAATCTGATCAAAATTAATCAGCAGATCTGGAGTAATGAAACTCACAGCTGATGAAAAACAATGTAGAGACCAAGAAATACTCATAAAAAAAACTTTGATAGAAATATTATGTTTACTGATAAATGTGAGAAAACTTCATAATCTTTTATTTACCCAACTGTGAACAGCAAATGTGACTATAGAAAGTCCTAAACCCCTCACCCACTCAGGGAGGACTGTTTTGATGTTTAGAGCAGCAGTTTGAGAGTCAGGAAACTCCATCCCTAATCATCCCTGTGCCTGGTCATACCCCTGGTTTCCAGGTCCTCTGAGGCTTTGCCTTGAACAGAGAGGTGACTGCAGCTTTTGACCACGGCTGAGGTAATTCTAAACTCGCCTGGGTACAGATGTCATGTCACTGGAGATGCGTTCACATCGCTGGCCCAGACCATGGGGCTCTGAGCAAGTACTCAGTAAGCTGATTTGGTGATCCTGGAGCTGCAGTAGCAACCTCTGAACAAACCTGTCCCACACTGCTTTGTGACATTAAATGAGTCTTAATCCACATAAATAAACTGTTAACTGTCATGTGGCAAGAAGGGTTAGACACGTGTACACCTGACTAATTGATAGAGTTTGCATCAGAAAGGCACTTGGTCTTTTTGGGAATTTTGGAAGGTCTTGACCCAAAGTCCTCTGAAGTCAGTGGAAGCCTTTCCATAGCCATACAGTAGCGCTGATGGAAGAGCTCTGTATACACAATCTGTTTTGTCAGCAGCTCATGCTGCTGCTTGAGGCAGGTTTCTGTGTGGTGCATGTTCACTAAATTTTTTTCCCTTTTAATTGTAACCCAGGGGTGATTTGATTTCTAAAAGGAAACATTGACACTTTTTCTTTTATTTAGCTAAAGGGATGTTTCTATTTTATATTAGGTATGGGTCATCCACCAAAAGGCTTAGCTTATCTGAGTGTAGGTATCGTTATGTTTATTCCAGTTAGAAGTTTCCTTCTTTCCTTCCTTTGCTATTTTCCTCCATGCGGCATCCAAATTTTATTGCACCTCATTCCCAGTGATTTCTGTGTCAGTTTTCCTTTTCTTTAGTTTTGACTTTCCAATTTTTTCTTTCAGTCTTAAGCAGAATGTGAACTCTACAAAGCGCGAGTTTGTTTCAAACTCACTGTGTTCAGTCACGTTTGGACTTAGGCACTATTGCTCAGCCCATCTGTTGGTTTGGCAGTCTCCTGCTGTTGGTCAGCCAGCGGAAGAGGTCTCTGAAGACTGAGTAAAATTGCACAACTGAACAACTCCACATCACATACCATTTGACCACCTTACAAGTTGAAAGAATGGGCAACACAAGTAACTGAAACCAGAATTCTTAAGCACGGTGTTGTAAAAATTGTTGCTCCCAGACCATATCTCTTTAAGGAAAAAATGAAGTGCTGTTTCAAAGTCTCCACCAGGGACACACATCTGAGTAGAAAATACGGAATCAAAAGGAAGGTATCATAATCCAGTGTTTAGCTTTTTCTTTCAATATAGTGGCTTACTGATATGGGAAAGTAGATGTGCATGGTGTTTGACAGGCAGACAGGGGAGAAACTACGTGAACCAAAGGATTTGCAATCTGCAGACCACTTGTGTGATTAGAGCTGCTTGAGGAAATCTCTACAGCCATGCAGAGTCTCCTGGTGCCCGCTGTGCTCCCTACAGAGCACAGACATTTGATTTCAACGTATGAGACAGAGAAGACAAACTGTAAATGGAAGATGTAGTGGAGGGATGTCATTAAATGTAGCAATTTCATAAGCTGCTGAGTCTAAGTACATGTATAACCAGGTATCAGACATATGTAAGGACCACACTCATTCATTTGAATGTTTTCATTTCTTTGATTATTTCCTTAATTGATTTTTTAATATTCTCATAACTCTTTTTTTTTCCCCCACTGAAAAGGAAGCTGAATGAAAGGATGGTGATGTGTAGGAGGAGAGCGGGGGCCGGCAGATTGTGTTCAGCATCCTCCACATTCCCTTATTAGTTTAGTCAGACACATTAGTTCACATTATGAGAAACAGATGAGAAACTGCTAAAACATACATTATGAGAAACATTAGGAGAAGCTGCTAAGCATACATCTAAATAATGTTAAACCAACAGCGACTCCAGCTGAGGGCCAGCTGACTCTCCAAGCTCTGTAAATCTAAGCTTCACAGCACTCGCACAGTATGCCTATTCCCGCTAACCATCGGACAGGTTGAGTTGTAATGCTGACTAATCATTGCATAAACCCTGTGTGGGAGAGATGAAGGAGGGCAAAAAATAGAGGCAGCAGCACTTCAGTGAAAGGAATTGATGACAGCATCCACCTTCTCTACGTTATACCTGTTCTTCAGCACAATGTACATCTTTCAGCTACTCCAGATATTTTGTTGGGTGAATTACACCACATTTCCACATGCTTTTCTTTTCCTTGAGTTTTCTTCTCGTGTTGCAGAAAGGTCAATTTATGTTCTGTGCAAGACAATCAGCTAGAGTGTGTCAACTGTAATGAAGTTCTAAGGAAATAAAAAAGGGTAATTCATAGAATCATCCACAGAAAATGATCTGTGGCTTGGCTGAACCTTTAGAATAAACGCTTGTGGTTGCATGACTCGCCTTTGTTTTGAGCTGACCTGTGGAAGGCATCAGCAGGACCGGTATGATATTCAGCTCTGCTAATATTTTGACTATTTCAGTTAGCCTGGCTTGATGATCAGTTCTCAGCAGAATGGAAAATGCAATGTCTGTGTGAGATGAGGTCACTCCATGTCACCCAGAATGATTTTTCCATAAAAGTCTTTTCACACTGGGATTCAGCACCTCAAGCATCTCCAACCATTTGAGTATCTTTCTTTAGGTAATAAATTTTGCAAACCTTTCAAGTAGCATGGCTCAGATCTGTGTGTAATACTGCAAAAAACAAGACAACTTGCTCCTCTTCACATAGGCATGTTCATGCCAACAGTTTGATTTCTAGGAAAATTCTGTGTCTTGTAAGACAGACTTATACACATTTTGCACTTGATATTCCACAGAAATTAATAGAATCATAGAATGGTTAGGGTTGGAAGGGACCTTAAAGATCATCTAGTTCCAACCCCCTTGCCATGGGCAAGGACACCTCCTACTAGACCAGATTGCTCAAAGTCTCATCCAAACTAGCCTTGAACACTTCCAGGGATGGGGCCTCCACAGCTTCTCTGGGCAACCTGTTCCAGTGCCTCACCACCCTCAGAGTATAGAATTTCTTCCTGAGATCTAATCTAAATCTACCCTCTTCCAGTTTGAAGCCATTACCCCTCGTCCTGTTGCTACATGCCCTCGTAAAAAGTCCCTCTCCTGTTTTCCTGTAGGCCCCCTTCAGATACTGGAAAGCTGCTATAAGGTCTCCCCAGAGCCTTCTATTCTCCAGGTTGAACAACCNCTGAGGGTACACTTAATCCCAACATCCATGTCGCCAACAAAGATGTTAAACAGTACCAGTCCCAGTACCGACCCCTGAGGAACAACATTTGTCACTGCACGCCAGTTGGACATCAACCCATTGACTGCAACTTTTTGAGTGCAGCCATCCAGCCAATTCCTTATTCACCGAGTGGTCCATCCATCAAATCAATGTCTTTCCAATTTAGACACCAGGATATCATGCAGGACAGTGTCAATATCTTGCACAAGTCCAGGTAGAAGACATCTGTTGCTCTCCCCTTATCCACCAAGGCTGTAACCTCATCGTAGAAGGCCATCAAGTTTGTCAGGCATGATTTGCTTTTAGTTGCCACCAATCACCTCCTTATTTCCCATGTGCTTTAGCAGACTTTCCAGGAGGATCTGTTCCATGATCTTGCTGGGCACAGAGGTGGGACTGACCAGCCTGTAGTTCCCTGGGTCATCTTTTTTACCCTTTTTGAAAACAGGGGTTATGTTCTCCCTTTTCCAGTCAGTGGGAACTTCACCAGACCGCCATGACTTCTCAAATATGACGGATAGTGGCTTGGCAACTACATCCGCCCATTCTCTCAGGACCCGTGGATGAATCTCATCAGGTCCCATGGACTTGTGCACATTCAGGTTCCTCAGCTGGTCTTGGACCTGGTCTTCTCCTACAGTGACAAATATATCATCTATGATATATTCTAACTGTGGTGTTTTGTTGGTGTTTTCTTTTATTTATTTATTTTTATTTTTATTATTTTTTTATTTTTTGTTTTTTTAAGGAAGAAACAGGTACAATCTTTGATTTGACTTGTCGTTTTTAGATACTTTGGAAATGTCAATAATTGAATGATAACCATTGCCAATAAAGACTAAAGTTCTATGTAAGATATTACATTTTCCCTGTAAAGTATGAATAAATATAAATATGACAAATGTATAGCCTCTGGTAGCAAATGTTGGGTTTTTAATAATTACTAAAGAGAGATAAATCATTCCTAATAAATACTGTATGCTATGCAGTGGACAAGTCCCCTAACAGGATGGCAATAATTTTGAGTGTACATGTTGTGTGTGAAATCAGGTATCTTCCTCTTCCAAAGCAGCCAGAAATAGAAAGTAATGCAGGGTCACCATTCTCCTTATTTTGGATCTCTCCTCATTTAAACCCATCTGACTGCGTTCCTGCGTGTGGTACCTCACCAGCTCATCTGCCTGCCAGTGCTTACCTTGACAAGGCCTTGTGGCATTCTGCCATCTGTCCGTCTTACAAACTTTTCCATTGTTGTTGCGTTGTGCCTTGATTTCATATACCTTTTAATTTCTCTTAAGATCTTCGTGGTTTCTGCAGGCCACTAAGTGGAAGAACTTTCTCTTTTTACTGTATCCAGCCATGGTTTCCTGTAGTCCGGTTCTATTAGCATATTGGTTTCACAGGTTTGAACTACATAAAATACATTGCACTCCAAAACAGAAAAAGTTTCTTAAGGCTGAATTCTCATAGTGTAAATGAAGTCTGGTTGTACCACATTCTTTAGGCAAGGAGTCCTCTCCCATGAGTTTTTCCCATCATAGTCACATTTCTTAAATTCCTTGGATGGATGAAGTTCATTATTTTCACTTACTTCATTAAGGCTCATGAACATAGTATGGACGCATTTGCTGCTCTCTGTCTGAAATATATTGTGCATCAAATTACAGGTGTTTGCTGACTGTTTTGTAATTATATTTTTAAAAAATTCAGCCAGGCTAATATAGAAGGTGGAAGTAGAGTGCTAGCTTTGCTCCACAAGTTTGCCTTCACATTTTAAATGGGATTTGCTCCAGCCATGCTTGAACCTCTTCTGCATTAGCTCTCTTGCTAATGAGAAAACACTGACACAAATGTAATTAAAAAACAAATTTGAAATTTCCACATGCAAATATTTGCACCAAATATGGTTGTGTGTAATAGGGAAACAGACAACGACATGTGATTTATTTAATAAATGATGACTAGCTAATATTGACCAAATAGAGGTTATTAAACAGAAAATAATTGCGGAAGATTTTCTGTGTTTGATCTGCAGTTAAACAGAATGTAGCCAAAAATGTTGTTGGTTAATTTTGAGCAACAAATGTAATTGGTTGAGAAAAAAAGTTTTGCTTGCCGATACCGCACAAACAGAACTTAAGGTTAAGAGGGTCAGGTAAATAGTTCGTAGTGAATTATTTGCTCAGCAATAATACAGCTTCGCTTTTTCCTGTTGTTGTTACCTTTAACATCGCCTCCTTTTTTCCCTTCTCAATTCTTCTGCAGAGAGACAGAATTGATAGCTACATAGGAGGAGTAGCTGACAGCTTAATGAACAATTATTAGGGTCTGAGGCCTATTTTCCCACAGTTGTTCATGAAGAGATGGGTGGTGCAATCCATTGCAGTGTTTAAGTGGAGCCTCTTTTGTCAGCACCTGCTATTAGGGAGCATGACACTCGGTGGGACTGGAGTGTTTGCATCTCTTTTTAGGGAATTTGCAGTTGTAGGTGGCTGGAAGCAATATCTGCAGCACAAGGGGGACCTCGCTTTCTGTCTCAGTGGATACAGACAAGCCACGGACTGTTTGGAGGAACTAGGCATTGGCTGCGTTTTGGACAGATTTTTTGAAGTTAAATACCGTCTCAGCTAATTATTTCTCTGTTCATTTAAAAACAATGGAAAATAATGATGGTAGAATCATACAAGATTTACAAAATCGCTAATAGCAAATATTGAGAGAGTTTCAGAGTCCATCTCAGTAATTCAAACCTGTTTTCTACCTGTGAATGGTCAAAGCATGACAGGAAAGTAGAGATTTTTCTCGTTTACTGAGCCACAGTTGGTAAGGGTTTGGTGTTAAGAGCTGGGAAGCATAGCTCATTTTTTTCAGTCAGCCCAGGTAGTTAAAGAGAGCTTCATGATTAATTGTGAATGTTATTACCCAAATGGTAACCCCAAAAGGCAGAGACTTCTTTTTCTTATATAGTCTCATCTATTCATCCTACTGAACAGCACGATTTCCAGGACTGTCCTGGTTTGGGTGGCACTAAAGGAAGTTGTGTGCTGTCAGGGTTGTAGCCTGTTAGCCTACAAAGTTACTATGGAGTCACATTTATCTTGGTCAACTTAATTTTGTGATTACTAGTAAGACCCTCAAGACAACATAAAATCAATATCCTATGTAGCTATGTGTGAGGTCCATATGAAACTTTTGTAATAAACTCTTCATTTAAGGCAAAGGCAATTTCTCTGGAAAGCTAAAATGTATGGGGTTTTGCCTTACTTAGCAGTCCTCTATTAATACTCAGAAGGTACTCAACAAAAGGACTCAAGGAGATGATCTGCATTGATTTTGGCAAGGTAGACTGCGATAGTCACAATTATGCTGTGGAGTTTTTAATGTATCTACAATCAAGGGCAATCAGACCTCCAGATATGATTGTCAGAATTAACAGCATAGGAAAATTTGCCACAAGTACCAGCTAAGAAACCTATTCAACTGCAACAAAGAAAACAGCATCAATATTGAGCTGTATGATCACCCTAGTTCTTGTGAGCTTTAGCTAAAGGAGCCAATGTTGTCTATAATTATAGTTAGCAGTAAATTTTACTTTGTTTGCATGTAAATAATGCTATTATACTAATTATTGTAATAATTATTTTTTTTAAAAGGCAAATTCTAGCCATTTTATAAATTACCTTCTTAAGCCCAATGCTTATGCTTTGGGGTAATGAGCAATTTTAGTGTATTATTTCTTAAATAGCACCTTTAGGAAGAATACTTCCAATAAAATGTCTTATTTGTTCCTCCAGTAAGAGAACAGCACTGCACTTTTCATGGATTAGGAATAAAATCAAAATAAATACAATGTATGGATGTTACAAGAAATGTCATTCTGCCAAAATATAAGCTAATATTGCAGCATCACAGTGATCAAGTTGTCAGTTTGTATGAAACAGTGCTTCATATAAAAGGCACTGTTTGGAAATAACGCTGTACCAATTATAAAAGACAGAAACAGAGTCCCGTCATTTCATGATTTGAAATATTAATACCTTAACTCAAGTACATGAAGAAATGCTAGCTAGTGCAGCAACAATTAAAACTCAAAATACAGATAGCACTTAAGAAATAAAATGTTAATGTGTACCATGTTTTGTCAAGATGGATATATACGAAGTAATTGACAACAGTGAGTCAGAAGAGATTAAATGGATGGACAGGATTGTCATTTGTATAGCAAAATATGGTACCAGGACATTTTTATTGACATGGTAATGCCTTCTGTTTTTTGTTCCCCAAACCAAAAAATTGTTTACCTAATTCTGATCTTTTTAACCCTATCTGAACTGGAACTGAAGCATTTAGAATAATTTTATTTTTGTGACAGCAGCAGAGAAATGTGATGTGTGGTTTAACTAGGAATCATAAGTATTCTGTGGTCACAAGGGAAAAGCTAAAAATATCACTGGAGAATTTATAATCCTAATTCATGGTGCAGTCCCTTTCTCAACTTTCTGATGTTATTTACTTTAATTCCAATAATATATTCCTTATTCAGCAAAATAGAATTAGATAAGTACAGAAGGGAAGTTTTACCTTCATTTTCTCTTGTGTCAGTGTTTCATTTTAACCATTTTAACTGATATTAATACTACTTAGCTTTTTATATGATGAGTGACTATTCTTGCAAGCCTCTTGAGAGACGGAAAATCACTATTAATCTCATTTTACATCAAAATCCTGATTCATAGAGATGCTGAGATACTTACCTGAGGTTACATACACAGGACTAAATCTAGCAAAATATGTAAAAATGTGCACAAGCACACTAATGTTGAGGTCATAGTCATATCCAAATCTTAAGGACTGATCACCAGGAAAATATGATTTCCCTTCAGGTGCTGGATGGCTGTGGCTGGTTATCATGCTGCCATGCAAAATTTTGATGTGGAAGGTTAAAAAAAAGAATATTCTTGACCAAAGACAGTTCTAAATGAATGGGTTAGAAATGCAACCTTAAGTATAAAGGCAGTCCAGATAGAAGTCAAATATATTTCACCTAATAATTTTGCTTACTGGGTTATGAAAGTGTTTTCTTTTAATTCTGTCTTTGAATTGGGATACAGACCTGCTGATACTATTATGACATGACAAGGTTTAACAGGGGCAAATCGGACCAGGAAGGCAGCACTGTGAAGGTCCACGAGAACCAGCCCTGGCCCTCAGGCCCAGAACATCTTCAATATATCTTCCTGAATATATTGTATTCGATAGTTTCAGCTTTGCAAAGGTCAAAACTTTAGATCTGGACTTTACTGCATGGCATACAAATACTCAAATTCATAATGTAGTCAGTGTATTTTCTTTCTTTTTTGAATAACTCTGTGTATCTCTACTTTCTCCTTGCAATCTATAGCATATCTTCAGTCATCCTTTCATGGGGTCCTTCAGGATCATAAGGCATAACTCAGCATTTATGTCTAAAAGGCAACGGATAGATCTCCTATGTTTAGTTTATTTACCAAGTGATCTTAAATTTTTGCTGGTGAGAAAGAGGTTTGATGATCTGAAGAGATGTCTCAGACTTACAGCAAATGTCCAGAAGTCACACCAAGAAGGCTGGGAGAGAAGAAAATATTACATAAAAGCAAATAATTCAAGTATAATAAGTGTCAGCTGACAAAACTGATTTGGATTCTGTTTTTCTCAGTATGATCTGATAATCTTCTTGCAGATATTTGTTGTTTTAGGCTTTTCATCCAAGGGCAAACAGTGAACTAAATTTAGTAATTTAATTCCTTATTAAGGAACTTATTCCTTATCAAGGCACTCCGTTAAGACTGTAGTCATGCTCTACACACACAACTTCTATTTTGCTGATATCAAATAGTTGAGGGTTTTTAGGAAACTTATTTTTCTGTAGCACATGAACAATTGCATATTAGTTGCATTTAATTGAAGAGCTGCTTATAAATGGAAAAAAAATAAGTATAGGAATACTTTCATTTTATTTTTAATGTAATTTAATTTTTTGGTAAGCTTTACATGGTCCTGATGCTTTTTTATGTCATGACTTATATGGTTTTAATTTATTTGACAACTTAATTGTGTTTAAGAATTTTTCAGGAGCTGTCTGATCTACCAAAAATATTGAATTGTTTGGGGTTACAGGTGATCATTCTTAGATAAATGCTAAAGGTCGTTGTGGATATTAGTGATGAATTTTGAGCTCAGTATCTCATGTGAATTCCCTCTCATCATGTGCCTGCAGTTACATAGCCTTCACATTAGAGGTGACAGCTAAGGTGAAACTGTGAAACATCTTCATGAGACATCACTTATTCCCTTCTCTCTTATTACAGAGATGGTACCTTCTGGCTTCAGAACTACCCAGGAGTTTCTGTGTGTTTTTGACTACTGTATTTGGTGATTGTGGCAGTGGTGGAAAGAGGTGCTCATGCACAATCTCGGTTCAGATGCTTGGTAAAGGTAAATGTCAGAAGTACACTCACCTTTCTCACCTTGCAAATCTCATCCCTGGAAATCTCATCAGAAAACTGGTAGGCCAAATCTCTACCTTTCTTTTCCCTGTTTTCCTGTTTTGAGTTCAGAAATTAAGCCTTAAGTCTACTTCATGCAGATGGCAAAATCTTACAAGGTGAGATTTGCTAAGGTATTCTTGCTCCTTTTGTATTGCCGTGGATCAGACTAAATGTTGATGGCTGGCTGCATTACCCAGAGAAATTGCCATTTGGTCATTGACAGGCACTGCTGAAGCCTTATCATAATTATAAAATGATTCCATGACAATATTATTAGGAAGAAGTAGAAACCATTGATTTATTTAGCACTTCATTGAATTTTATCCAAGTTAGAATCAGATGTGCAATAACTCACTATAACACCACTGGGGACTTACACAAGACCTACTTTTGTCCAATTGTTCTGCCAAGAAATAGAATACCTAGTTAAAATGGATTGAAATATAATGTAAAAGTAGGTTAAAAAAAATGGCTGATATCTTTCTCAGATTTCCTGAGCTTTTTCAAAGTCTTTTGAACCCCTCTCACTCCCTCCTGATCTGTTCACCCGTTGTTCAGCCTTTTACTCAGCTCTGGTCCTGCCATAAGTAATAATTTGACTCAGTCTCTGCAAAACTCTGTGGGACCAACTGCATGTAACTCAGTGCAAACTTATCATGGGAACAGGCACAAAAGTCAGCTGGAAATTCTGCAAGTTAATATGTAAATTGAGCTCACATGGCTTTGTCCTAGATATTGAACTACTACTAAGATGCTACTTGAAGCTACAGAGATAGTCAATTCAGAGGGCAATACCCCTTTCTGTAAGCTAGAGAGGTCAGATCTGTTTTGCTGATCTTCATAATGGAAATAAGATGTCTTCTAAACGAGAAGACATGGGGTAAGGTGACAGAGGAAGACTACTGAAGGGGGACACAGCAGGCAAGGGCACAGGTTATCAAAACAGGTTATCAGGGCTCTTCATGCCTGGAATGCAGGAAATCCTCAGACTGGTTTCTGATTTACTCTGGCATTTCCAGTTTGGGCTGATCTTTTACAGTCTCAGGGATCAGTTGTTTATGGCTACGGTTCATGGTTGGAAGGTGAAGAGGTAAGGCGAAACCTTTGCTTACTCCTAAAACTACCACAGCCTTTGAAATGGTGCTCTTTTGTTCCCAACGCTATGTCTGAAAAGGGCAAAGATGAACATTGCTGCACAACCTCAGATGAAAATTCAACTCTCTTGGGAGGGGGCAACACTTAACAGGGCTACCATGGACAGTGGTCACCCCATGGGCCAGGGATGGCATCCAACATGGTGAGTCAAGGGGAGCAGGTCTCTGGAGCACCTTACTGACTGAGGGGGCACAGCCTAAGGGTATGGGACTCGCTAGGGGACGCAGGGGAAGAGCACTTCAGGATTGAACAGGTTGTTTAGGGGAGGAAATAAAGGCAGGGAAAGGGAGGGATACAGGTGGTTTGGGGAGAAACAAACATGGGAAACCAGAGGCATAAGGGGATAAAAGGGGCCTGGTGGGGTGTGAGCATGTTCCCGATCAGTACTCTTCCCTGGCTGTGCCCTGCGCTTGATCAGCGCTGTCTGCCCTGTCTTCTCATTAAACTCTATTTCTAAGTATTTTTTTGGGCGAGAGACTCCCTACTGAGTGTGCGTGTGTGTGTATGGGGGTGTGAGTGCCAGCAAATGGAGACAGACCACAGGTTGGGGCCGGGGCATGTGTCCATGGTGTCAGCAACTGAAGGGGGTGAGCATTTGCAGATTGTTAATGATATATATATATATATATATATATCTGTGTGTGTATATATATGTATGTACACACACACATTAGCCACTAGTGGCCCTCCATCCCACTCAGCGGAGATGGATGCAGGATGAGGCTGCTGGTTCTGTGTTTGTGTGAGCGCTCTGTCTGTCTGTCAGTCATGTATATATGGATGCATGTGGTATATATGTGTGCTATGTGTGCCTGTGCCTACTGGGAGCACGTGCCCAGCCTCACTACCTGTTAGACCTGGGGCCGTGGAGCAGTGGCAGTCTCATGTCTGTTGGGCTGCCAGATTTAGCGGCCACCAACAAAGTAGTACATAGGTAATGTGTAGGCTTTGTTGTAGCTCTCAATGGGAAAGTGAATTTTGTTACTGGGTTGAGACAAGGTACCATACTTTGAAAGAATTGGTCAAGAAGTATTTAATACTAATGGAGAATAAACGTAATCATAAAGTGCAATTTGACATCTAAATAATAATGAAATAAAAAAAGAAATCAGCAGCAATACGAGAAAAAAAAAAAGATGCCTCCATACTTTGAGTAACCAGATCTGGGGAAGATGTGTTAATCTTCATACAAAATTTCTAATATTTCAGTAGCAAAAACAAATCTGATCATACTGTTACTGGTGGGGCAAGGCCTACACATCATTTAAGTACTGCCTGCTTTCTCAATGGCATGTATAAGTAGCTATTAAAGTTGCTGTCTTCCACTTAGGTGAAACTTCACTTACACATGTGAGACAATGATCAACTCAGTCTTCACAAACTTTCAAAAGTAACAAAAAAACCCCCAACTTCTTTTTTTATGACATTCTTTATTCTTATGTGTAGATCATGCTTTATATGATTGGAAAATAGAAAACACACATTCTGTACTTAAAAGTCAAAGGAAAACAACCTGGCTCACCACATGTTTCTCAACTCAGTATTTATTTTATTCCAGCTGTGGAAATAAAATTTTGAAGAAAAGACTCATTTAAGACCATGGTAATAAGTAGAGATAAGTTTATAATGAAATATGAATTTACCAAAGAGATATTTTGTCAGACTAAACTGGCATCTTTCCCTTTTTTAGGTAACAGATTTTTACAACAGAAAGATCTTAGCCATATCAATGCAGTAAAGTATTTGATGTAGTACAATATGGAAAATTATTAGTTACATTGGAGCAGGAAGCATGGAAAGATCATAGCATGGCTAAGGAGCTAGCTACAGGAAGGATGACAGTCTGCTGGTGAAAACAAAACATTGGGCAGAGGGAAATTAGCAATGGAAACCCCACCAGGTCAGTGCTGGGAGCAACATTATATACAGTTTCACTAAGGACTTTGGCACAAAGAATAGGATGTGGCTGATGAAATTAGCTGGCAAAGGTAAGAGATGTTAGAAAGAACCAGAGGATCCCCATTATTTGAATAATAGCAATGGGATAGAACTCATTAATATGAAGTGGAAGTTTGTGGACTTACAGACTTCAAGCACTAACAACTGAGAGTCAGCATGTGGAAATGGCCAAGGAAAGGACTGGGTGAATTACTTTACCATAGGATCTTTCTCAGTTGCCAAAATTGCGTAACATAAACCAACAAATCAAATAAACAGAGCAGATGCATTCGTAACGTGTAGTACTGGAGGTATTTCCAGTAGAAACAAAAATCTGTCACTGATGCTGTACAAGGCACTGGTGGCAACAGATCTAGCATATAATTTTGATTTTCCATTTCCTAGAAAAAGTAGTAAAAGCCAGAAGAGGTGCAGAGGACAGCTACCAGGGCAATAAGAGGAACAGATGGTTTTTCTCAGAAGTGAACTATATAGGTTTTTCCGAGGAGGCTGTGATCCTTTAAAAATTATATGAGGAAAGAATCTGGAATTTTAAGCAAGATAAAAAAAAAAAAAAAGTATTGAGAAAATGGAGCAATTTAGCACATTCTTTTCATCTTCTTCAGATTGAATTCACTCAGATGCAGACTGTAAAGCAACTATAGGAAAACTGCACAGGGATGAATTTCCTTGAACATATGCATCTTCTCTTATGCAGAAGAGTTTGAATGAATTCTGGCATTTTTCAGAGATTTCTCCTGACTTAAAAAAAAAAAAAAAATATATTCATTTATAACTCACTCATCTTCAGCTGTTTGGAAGCACCCAGTATTCTAATATTTAGGCACAGTGTTTTCATTTAAAGATAAAGGTGAAAGAAAGCATGTGGGAGAAAAAAAATCCCCAAAGGATTGAATTTTGAAAGGTTAATTCCAAGTGCTGAGGGTGTAGTGTCCAAAATCATAGAATCTTTTTGACTGTATCTGATATTATCCTTCTTTATAGCTGACAAATGTTAACATTAAAAAAATGAAAATGCCCTCTAGTTCTCTTCCCTTAATCTTAACACTGGATGACTGCTCCAGTACATTAATACTTGCTCTGACTGTTCTTTTGACTCCCTTGGTGATTTGATCCATAAATCGCTCCTCTCTGGAGCCCAACAAAAATTACATATTTATTTTTCTACTAGGAGTTTATGTTCCTGAATTTTCAATGTGTTTTCCTGCTATAGTGATGCAATGGTTCTGTTTTACTTAGTGTCTTATTTTTTGCATGCAAAACTTCTACAGTGGTGGGTCATCATCTCACATGGGGAAAATAGTGACATTTTCAAAATGTGTATTAAAAACAGTTGAACATCCAATTTACAGATTTGCTGTGGTTCTGAGACACATTTGTTTCAAATATGCTGTATTGACAGGTCTTCTATAAACACAAAAAATGACATCTTTTCAGATCACTGTGCTTTTTTTTCAGTAAACAAAGAAGTACAAGGTTATGGCTCTATAATCTGGTATTAAATCAAGGTAGTGCATCAACCCACACAGCGTAAGTGAGCACCACTGGGAGATGTCTACCACTGATCTCCCTGCCTTGGAAGGCTTAAGATTACATAAACGCGTTCTCTTTCATTTAACCTACTCGAAGCCTGTCTCTTTGAATCAAAACTCATGTTGGCCACTCCAAATTATCAAGACACAACTTATCTACAATAGACTGCTCCAGAAGATTACTGACAAATTATAAGCAATTTCAACTGCCTGTAAATGTTTCCTGTGGATCATTTTGACTGACCTTGAGATCAACCTTAAGCAATTCGAGTATTTGTCTTTCATATATTTCCCTAGTGGATATGAATATCAGTTGTATAAAAAATGATGGATGGTGGCAATTTCCTATTAATTGCTATAGAAAAGAAAGATCCTAGCACTTTTGATGGGTAGCACTGACCACAGAGAAAGGGGAACTGTATTTCAAGTGAATATTTTCTCTGGCAATTTTTGTGTAAACAAGTCTTGAAGGATGCTTTTGAATAGTTGTGAAAATGTGTCATTGGCAATTTTCCTAGAATTACAAACAGACTAAGGGAAAGCTGAAGTCACCTGTTCAACAGAAGTAACTGCCAGAAACAAGGAAGAAAATATGCTAGTTCTTTTTCCTCTTACAGTTTTTCTTTATCTA
>VYXH01005042.1:135454-164290 GCA_013397275.1 Burhinus bistriatus | reverse complement strand
ATCTACTACGGGGAAGCTGAGTCAGTGATCTAAGACTATCAGGCTCAGTGAGTATTCTGGTTTCTGAATATTGACAGATATACCATCATCTTAAGTATAACTATTTATCATATTTCAATGGCCACATTTTTACTATCTAGTTGCATTTTCAAGCAATTCTAGAAACTTTAAAAGTGAAAATTTAGGAACAAATGAAAATGCAGTATTTCACTGAACAGCAAGTAAGCCCCAGTGATATTCAATTTCCAACAATGTTATTTGAGTGATCTTTATTGAAAACCTTTATGTAAACAATTGTTGCCTAGTATATACATTTCTTGACACACAAGGAATGTTCTTATGTTCTTACTAAAATGAAATCAGATGCTATCATACAGAAGATCAAGAAGTTATTATACTCATACCAAATTCTTTAACCTGTGCATTACTTACTGTTTTCTGGAGTGGATTCATTATTTTAGAGATTTTTAACAGCTAATCCCCATAATTTGTCACAAATCAGAATAAACATTTACAGAGTGTTTGGCTATTAGTAGCAGTTGTGAGCTAAAGCATAACATATTTTTAACAATCTCATTTCAGCCATAGCTTGAGAGTCCAGTTCACACTAAGGAGTTTTGTGGCCTGAAGGATGGGAAATGAAGACAGCCTGAAGGAATGTGCTTCGCGATGATAGTCTCAGGGGCAGCATTTTAAAGTGTTTTGATGCTCTAAGATGCAGATAGGCACTTAATAACATTTAAAAAATGACTGGGTTCCTGCTAGCTAAGATGCTTAAGCGTCTTTTTTTAAACTCAGCTGAGCATCTGTCTGCACTGTATCTGGCTCTTCACTACTTTCAAGTAAATTCTGATCAGAGAAAACACATTTTCTTCTTCTAAGTATATGTTTTACCCTTTCAAATTCAGCTGCATGTCTGAGAGTGAGTTTGGATTCTTCCTTTCCATCCATCACTAGTAATACGGGTTTTGCAAGCCTAGAAATGCCCTTAGGCCTAGTTTTGGAACAAAGTGAATGCTGTTTACAATGCTGCTCAAGAAATAATCCCAATCATGTTTGTCTGTGTTGTTCACCTAGACGAAACCAGAAAAGTACACCGGAGCACAAATTTATTCAGATGGTGACATGCTTACTTAGTAAATATTACTCCGAAACATACTTTAATAGAGAAAAGTAAGAATGCCTTCTTAAAGCAATATAATTCTTTTTTTTTTTTATAAGACACATTTCCTCTCTGTTAATTACTTTGAGAGAGACCTTTAAGAGCTGTCTGTGCTGATAGATTTTAGGGTGCCACATTTCCACACAGGCACTGAAATGATGCTGGAAATGCTTTCCCCATTCACAATAAGTCAGCACTGAACTTATATTGTCAGGTTTTTTTAAGATTCCTCTCCATCAGTCCTCCAGCTCATCCATTCTTCTGAACAGATATTCTCAGGGATTGTTCTCTGCCACGGAGCGTGGATATCTCTGGATTTCACATGGATCCCAGAATCCTTTTCAGCACACTTATTTCAGCACTCCCTCTAACAGTCCTTTCAGAAACTGTAAATCAGAAGCAGGAATGAAAGGTCCAGGTGAGTGAGCAGAAATAAATGCTTTACAAGAGGAAAAGATGTGGCTGGAATACTGGGTTGACAGCTGAGGCAGTTTGGTGTGGGAAAAACACTTGGTTGCGAGTAGAGAGACATGGGTCGAGTCCAGATTTTGCTCAGGACACTTAGTATGTGTAGGGTTGGCGTTGCTTAGCTGACCTTAATTACATTATTTTTTTCTGTGCAATCTAAATAAGGCTTTTAATAGTTTAGTTTCAAGTAATAAAGTGTCATTCATGTGTGTAATTTATTACTAAGTACATTAATATTTATAGACAGAGCTGAAATTCTTTAGCCAACATTAGAGAATATTCTCAGTCAAGAAAATCATCTTTGGTCCAATTTATTTAGCAAGTGAGGAACTGTCTAATAGAAACCCTTTGCATGGTTGCTGTAGGTCAAGCTAAGCTGATAGAATAATAAAATGAAGTTGAGTTTTACTGCATTCCCATCTCTTTTATAAACCTTTTGGCTCTGATGTCTGGCATAATGTTTCAAAACAAATCCAAGTCAGAATGTAGTTCTTGGAATCATAAAATGCTATGTAACTTAGAATTATCTTAACATGCTGATTTTAAAATTCAGTGGGGCAAATTCATTTGTGCTCTCTCTTCACTGTGGCTGGGATCAATTTAGCTGAATATTGTTCATTTGCTTTGTAAAGAGTGCAGCTGGGATTTTTCTGTATGACTAAGAATATGATGGTATGGAAATTTTCTTGCACTCTCTGTATGGGTTGTAGGGAGCACAATGGCTCCTATGCGTATATCATTCCTTCTGTTGAAGTAGGTCAGCATTGACTAAGCAAAGACACAGCATGAAAGGGCATTTGTTTCTATGCCTTTAATGTACTGGACGCCATAATGGAGCATGTGAAGGGTTTATCAATCTAAGGAGTACAAGTGACCATTAAGTGCACGCACAAAAGATTTCTGTACATTAATTAGATACTTGCAATTAAGTTTGGAGAAAAATGTCAACTCTATGCAAAATCTGAAAAACATTAGAGAAAGACAGCATGTGTCTGTGAATTAAAATACCATTAAAATGATTATGAGTTCAAAACAATTTAAAAAATTATTTTATATATGATTCTGGAAGATGCTGAAGCTTGTTGTGTACAAAAGCAGAATGAAAAAAGTTCCAGTGTTTGACATTATCAAAGTAGCATCTCTTATTCCCCATTGCATTGAATTCTGTATACATGGTTACTGCAATGTTCTTTTTCCAGCTTGACTTTGAGTCATTGCTGTGGCTATGAATTTAACAATGCTTATCGTCAAAAACGTACTCTAAATCCCTGAGTCATGAATGATGCAAAATGAAAAGAATTTAAAAGTTATAATCAAACATCCAAATAGCTCATAGTTAATGTGGATGAACATGCTGATTGGCACCGAAAGGAGTCTTTCCTTGCATGAGAACTCATGATTTCCAAAAAACTGCTGGAAGTATGTGTAACTGTAGGGAATGACAGAAGCTTTGAAATAGCAGACATGAAGCTCTTCCAACCACCAGGCTTCTTAAGCTTCCTTTATGTGTATATGTCTTAGTCGTCTGTGTCTTTTGCTAAACATCTGGAATAAAGAGACCTGACTCCACCCTACAGACAGAACGTGCGGCTGCAAAATAGAGAAGGCAAGAGGGAAAATAAACCATAGGGCCAAGTAAAATAAACCAGAGCTGGTTGAACGTTGGAAAAAAGCACTCCCCAACATGTTATTCCAAATGTTGCAAAATTCATATCTGATTTCAAATAAGCACACATTATTTATCCAATTTATAAGCCAGCTGAAAGACTATGAGCTTGCATCCTCCCTGAAGGGGTCTTCAAAGTTACACTGTTCAGTCCATTACATCTGAAACACACCTTCTCCATGCTATAGCCCTGTACTAGAACATGAGACCTCCTTCCATCCCATTGTCTTCTTGTCCTTATTTTTTTACCTTCAGAAATCATGCGATTAAGACCAGTCCTCAGCAGCTCGGTATACTAAGGCAAGAGGCCTGAGGTCTAGAACTCTTTGCTCATTCAAATTATCCAGCAAATCAGTTGGGATTCATTCAAGCCGTGACATTCAGGATGACCAGATTAACACCGTTCACTTGGTGAAGGATGAAGGGTAGTATTTCCTCCAAGCAACCTCTTGGCACATGGGAAAGCCTTCCCTGTAGACAATACAGTCTGTGGAAATGCAGATAATCTGTGAATGAGGGAATGGCTGTCTGTAGGGAACAACTATGTCATGTGGGGTGCTTGTGAAAGAAGATAAAGTGTGGCAGGGCACTTGAGCTTTATGTACATAAAATAAGTATCCCATCAAGTATGGGTGTGTATTAAATTATTTGGTATTCAAGAGGTACCCAGTCAACAGAGCTGTCTGGAAATCCGCAGAAATGTACCAGTAAAATCTCACAATAAAGAATGAGTTCTTTATTAATTCTTCTAGGGGATTTCTAGGAAGGAGAATGAACAGACATGATGAGCAATGGGATGAAGGGAACAGTAGCTGTGTTTGCATGTTGCAAGGCAAATTAAGACCGTGTGCTATGGAGATGGCAGAGCTGGAAAACACTAGGTCTCTGCTCACATGCAGACCTGCAAAGGAGAATATGGAAGGATAGCCAACAATACGAGAGCCGGGACTGTGGGGATTTTTGTGTGGAGGGCACTGAACAGAGAGAGAGTCAGAAGGCAGAGATAGCTGTTGAAATTCCAAAAGATGGACTCATTTTATTCTTCATGAGAATAAATCTGAAGGGAAATATCGAGAAGCAGGATGGAAAACGTATGATCAAATATGCCAGTAGCAGAAAGGAAAAGGACTGTAGGAAATATAAAGAGAAAGAAGATTCAACAGAAAGGTCATGCACAGTAGCAAGCTTTATACAAATATTTCTTAGAAGACACTTGATCTCGATATGTTAAGCTAAATAAGAAATTTTAAGGTAAAAAAAGTAAAGGAAAAGAAAAATGAGGAGCAAGACCAGTGGGCTTAAAGGACAGGGGCTGTCTCCTGTAGTTCACCCAGGGCAGTGCAGTGCCCAAGGCTGGCCCCAGGTACGAAGTAACATTTGCATTAGATGCTGAGTTGTGAGCAAACCCAGCCATTCTAATCATTATTTTAGCCTTTGGCTCTGGTATTCAAGAACTGTCATGTCTTTTGAAATGTGTTTACAGCTTCTGACACATCCTGTCATTGTTGTAGGGCTTACAGTAATAGGGGTAATTCTGATCCAGGCCTTTGTGGCTAACGATAATGAAAGCCAATACATGGGCATCTTATCCAATCATCTTAATAATGGTTTGTACTGGGTAGTGACTTATAATGACTTTGTGTAACATGGGTTTGTTCCATGGCACTATTACAGTTTTTTAATTGTAATTATATTTTGAATTAAACGTACCGATTCAGATATCAAGAAAACCTTTGATTTCTGTACTGTTCACTTAGGCTCCATGCTGCATTCCATTTTCCTTGACTTCCCAGCATTATTTATCATTTCAATAAATGTCACTGATCTAAAAGCCATTGATCAGAACTTTCAGGTAAATTGATTGAGAGGGAGAAAAAAACATAAAGCAAAACAAATCCATAGACTCCCTATAAATAAACACATCAAACTATTCCATTTTAAATGAGTTTCTATGGTGCTTCTTTTCATTTTAACAAGGTTTTACATTTTTGAATGACAAAATCATTTGTCAAGTTATCAAATAATATTTAAGAAAGGCCTAATGCTGCTGGATCATTTTTCCATGGACATCTCTGTCTTGTTTTCTCAAAATCTTGCTGCCTTTCTCAGACCGAGCGCTTATTGGTTGCAATAATGGACTCAAAAATGCTATATGCTTTTCCTCTTGGTATAATATATCCTAAGAAAGGAGATGCGTAGGCTTCTCTTCTAGGAAAGCGTCTTCCTTTAATGTTCATACACCTGCCTGCAACGTCACAGGCCAACAGGCTGTATGAGCCTTTAGAATTACAAGCTGAACTACAGCACTTAAACTTTATTTGAAAAGCACTGAAATTGTTTTAAGTGAATACATAAAAGTAGGGGGAGGGCAACTAATCAGTATATTGTTATTTTGACACATTTGGTTGCCTTTTAGAAAAAGCATTCATAATTTTCTGTTTGACGTGATCTCAGCATCCAGTAAAAAGCTGAGAATTTTTCATCCTACTGACAGGACTCCATTAATAAAACAACAATCTTTTGTGTGTAGTAATCTTTAATCTTATTTTGTCACACACTTCTCAGTAGCATTTCCACTCGTTTTACAGTATAATTTATGGCACTGAAACAACTCTTTGCCCTGAAAAAGGTCAGTCTGTCAAGGTTTACTTGTCTTTGAAGAAAAGTAATAGAGCATTATTTATGAAGCAAAGAATACGCTTCAATACTTTAATCAATCAGAAAGATACTTGCATTATTGTATCTTTTGCCAAAAAATACCATGAGCAAAGGATACATCAACCTTGCATTCTCTTTTATGTCACAAAAAGCCTTTTACCTTTTATGTCTCCTTCTCCTTTTGTGTTTACTGCAGTATGAAAATAACAAGGCTGATGATGTCTGATATCTGGGAACAATTTGTAAATTATGAGAATAGGGATTGATCTTATCTGAAGAGTAGAGTCTCCGGACAAATTAACTAGAGCTATCCACTATGCTCATAACAATAAATTCATCTGATAAAATGTTGGGGGGTTGGGTCACGTGATGTAAACATCTCTAGAGAGAAAACTGTAAAGGTTTAAGGGACCTCAAAGATGATAAGCATAAGACATAACCACATTTTGTACTCATGTTTTTAGACATCAACGTAAGCACGAATTAGAACATGTAATGTGGGGAAACAAATTGGTAGTTCATTAGAAAAAACAGTCACACTTTAAATTAAGTCTCAAATAAGAATTTAATTTAGGTTTAGTAAGACAGCTTTATGTGAATGAAATACCAATACATTATTTAAACTGCTCTGTTGATGATTAACAAGTGTGTAATAAGACACATCTGAACTATTAGTTGTTAGATACTAGCAAGTGTTTTTTGCTAATTAGTCCCCATCTGACATAAACCATCTATAACAACTATTACAACTGGGATGAGTTACTTTTTGCTTAAATTTCTACCCAATGAAATCTGTTTCCTTCCCAGGAACAGCTAAGTCGCTTGTCACCTAACTCCATAAGTTGCTTGGTTACTAGTTGAAGTCCTCTGCATTTTACTCTTGCTATACCATCAGCTTTACTCACAGAGTTTCTGTTCTGAAGAGACGGACATTATCTCTCTCCTAAATCTCTGTCGCAGCCCAGACGAGGTTGACAGAAACCTGAACTCTGCCTGAATCCTCATGATAAGTCAAAGCAAATTAGATGTCTGTACTACACGTAAGTTCAGCTGGTGATCACAGAGTCCTCTTTTACATGTTTGTGTGCCTGAGCACTTATAAGGGAAGCAAATGTCCAAAACCTTAAGACCAGATCCAAAGTAGATGGAAAATATCTGCAACACCATCATCAAAATTTCTCAGTACTTCTGTATCTTAAGAAGATGATTAGAAGACAAAAGCCCATGCAGATGGGTGGGCTAATATCTCTGTTAGCAGACTTTCTGTCGGATTGATACTCAGAAAGGAAGCACTGGCAAAGTGTGCAGACAATGTTAATATTTCCTATTAATTTTTCATACTCTTGGTGGAGATGTAGATTCTCAAGGTGAACAGATGGTCCTTTCACAGTTGGTGGAGACTGCCATCTCAGTTAAGTCTAACAAACTAATTTTGGGTGCCATGCTACCTAATCATACGAGACATTTAAGTGTGGTGGATCTGGCTGTCTTTCTCTGGTTGTTAAAAAAAGAGTTGCCTATTTTACTTCTGATAAAATAGGTTTTAAGATTTAGCAAACATGATAAGGCATATTATGCCTTTGTAGGACATCTGATTGCAGAGCTATTTGCAGTGAGCTAGTCTATTGTCCTGCAAACATGAGTGCATGCCATGAACTTTACTTTCTGCTAATGATGGTATTTTAAATTAGTAAATGTTATGTAACACAAGAAAGAGGGGAATGGTAGTACTGATTGCCAAATAAACATGGGGCTGTACAGAGTGCATTAAATGAAATAGTGGCATAAATTCTTGCTTGATTGTGACCCGGTAGTAGTCATGAAATAAGAATCATATTAAGTGCACAATATCCGTGTACCTGAACTGAATCTGTACTAACAGTTACAGAACTCCAAAGCAAAAGAATTTTATTTTGAAATACAGCTTCTAAAGTCAGAGCTGATATGAATGATGATGAAGTTTAGTAGCCAAATAAAAATGAGTCAATAGGGTGTTAAAAGCGTGACACACCTGAGTACTCTCAGGGACAGATAGACCACAACAATAGTGACCAGATCTCACAGTGGAGGTTGATATGAATAGGTATGTGAGTGATTTTAAAACAGCAGTGGTGACTGAACAGGACCTTGCAGATAAAGGTAAACGTGTTAAATTGTTTTGGTATAATGAGGGCCAAATTGTTCCATGCTTTACAAGAGCAGTCTCTAAAGCACAGGGCTAATGCGCACTTTTGCACTTGAAGTGCTAGTGACATGGAGCTGAAATGTCACAGCCAGCTCATGATCCAGTGGTCTGCTTTCTTCTGTCACAGTTTGGTATAATTCCTCTGTAAGCCAGATGCCCTGCAATGAATGAAAAGCTTCCAGGAACTCAAATGAGCCTTGGAACAAATTCATGGAACACGACACCTGCTTTTCACACTCAAATAAAAATTAAAAAAAAAAAAGAAGAAAAAAGCAATTATACAGTTAAAAAATCTTACGAAACAATTTTGTAAAGGCTGTCTTAGGTTTGCCTTCATTTTTGTACATATCTTCCAACATACTATTTAGATCTTGCAAAACATGTCTTTGTGAAGTGTTACCAGACTTTAGTTTTCATTGACTATTTCCATTTATTTCCAATTCCAGACTCCTTTTGCATTTTAAGATCTGGTCTGTAGATGTAGTTCAGATCAGGACTGTGTGTTAAACCATTTTCATTACAACTTTTATCCTTCCTGTCCACCTCTTTTCTATTATGTACTGGGCAGAATTTTTCTAAGTAAAACCAGACATTTCAAGAGGGGAAATTATGACCCTTTGCAAAGGTGTGTTAGATTTTTTCTTCAATTGTGCTTTCTGTTTAAGAAAAATATACCTGGAGAATATGAAAAGGAAATAAAAGTGTGAACGACACAAGCAAGGGCTGCATTCTGTGTGATAAAGATAGTACAAGAAAGGGTCTGTTGGTTTATACTGCTTCCCATTCTTGATACAATCATTGTCTCAAGAACAGATTCATATTCTGCATCATTTTCTGTTACCTTTATAGTCTTTCTTACGAGAATGAGGAATGAAAATTTTAATGCCTCATATATTCTGTGAATTACTGTAGGCGAGTATGCTGTACTACTTTGATCTTTCCTATATTCTGTGGTTTGATTGGGTCGTGATGTGAATGGAAAGCAGCACAAAACAAATCACTTTCTGAGAGAACAATTGCAACGCGAATAGGTGCAGAAAGAAAAAGGTACCAGTTCAGCCCATTCCATTATGCAGTAGATTGGGTAGAAACAGAGTTCAAATATCTGCTTTTAGAGGTACTAAAGATTATCTCAATTTTTGGGTTAACCAACCCATCAATTCCTAGCAAAAATTTTGACTGGGTGTTCATAATCTGAATATAACTGTCTAGACTTAGAGCCAGCATTGCTTTATTAAAGTTTAGCAGCTCTATAGTGCAGAAGGAATAGGGAGATGAAGAGAGACATAAAGGAAATTAAAAGATTAAAAAGAAAATAAAAAAATTGGAGAATTAAACATGTCTTAACTGCTTTAAAAGTTCTGCATCATGTGTGTAGTCATAACTGGAAAATAACCAAGCAGGAGGAAATGCAGAGGGAGAGACTGAGGCAAAGGGGAAGGCTGGGTTGCCCCTAGGCAGAACTAGCCCTATAAATTTCCAGTTTCCTGTAGCACAGAGGGTTTTCCCACAGCGAGTAGCGACGCCATCCCTGCCTGCCCCATGCCCTGTGCTCCCTCGGCAGCCGGAGCACTGGAGTCAGAAACCGCGAAGGCCAACAGCTTGTGCCTGTGATCAGTAACAGCATCTCCAGCAAACATCGTGGGCAGCCAACTTCTCTTTTCCTTTTTCACTGAACCCTTTCTCCAGTTCGCCCTGGGTTTTGTGCAAGTGGTACATGGTTTTGCTACAAGCAAATGTGCCAGGGTGCACTATATTTAGGAAACTGTATGGACAGTTTTTAACACTGGGGAAGATCTACATGAAACATATTGTTTCGGGCTTGGTTGGAGCAATGAACAAAAGGAAAGAGGAGGAAGAAGACAAAAAATTATGAATGGCTTGCCACTACTAACCATACCCATGATTAGAGTCAACCACTTTTGAATAGGGCAGAAATATATATAGCTTTGTGTTAGAGATATGAAGCAAGCCTTTCCCTGGGTCTGAAACCAGCAGGTGGATGTGCCAGGTTTTCAGATGTGGTACTAACAGCATTTGTACATCCATCCTCTGCCACATCCCTGTGTTTATATTCCATATCTCTGTGTACTCATTTCCCTATTCCGGAGGATTTGCAAAAGTATATTTTAAAGACAAAAATTTTGCATCTTTATTATAATATCTAAATCTACGCAATGCAAAAGCTAGAGCTCTGGAAAGATTTTAAAGAGTTCTTTAAATGTTCACTTCACTATTTAGATTTTAGTATATAAAAACAGATCAAAACTATGACATAATTCAGAGTATAACCCTGATAGACTTGATATACAATTATTTTACATGTTTATCTTGTAAGTATCCTCAAAAACTGCCTTTGCTAATCTGTGTGAAAACAGTACAATAAAATCTGTCTACCTCTCCACGAACAAAGACAAAGCTACCACACCTCCTGTAAAACCAGTGTCATATTTGACTCCTCTCCTCTCTTTTCACCCGCGTACATATACTTTAATAGTGAAGAGAACAAGTGCTGTATCAGACACAAAAGAGATTATTTTTTCAGGATGTTGAATGCATATAACAAATACTAGTGGTTCTCTATTTCCAGAGCGAAAAGAAAACGTCTGTATTAAAGTGATGGATTGCAGACAGCATAATATACTACAACAAAGCCATAGTTGTTTGTATAACTTTTCTAATACCTTTACTTTCTTTACCATGACTATTGCTAAAATCTTTGAATACTGGAAGCTTCTCCATTCTGTCTTGCCTATGACATAGCTTGCTGTATTTCAGGCTTTACAACCACCTGTGTATATTACTAGTCACACAGAAAAATCTTTTCTTAGCTACTCTTGGCTTAGGCATCATGGCCAAGCAGCGCACTACATCATATACCCACATTGTGTCCAGGTCATCGTGGCCAAATAACATGAGCGAGGGTTTTTAGTCTAGATGTAGGGCTGCTTCTATGCTGAATCTGGTCTCTGCATCAGCTCTTTCAATGCAAACCAAAGGATATCTGCCTGGCACTGTGTTATCTACAGAACTTGAAATGTCCATATTTATTCCAGTTTCCTTTCAAAGATTCCTCTCGTCTTCCTTTATCTTTGACATTTTGCTTCCTCATGTCTTATTCTGCAAACTGTTTCCTAATTACCATTAAAATAATTAGTAAATACCACCAGTTGCTGTTTCAATTTGCAAAAACCTACAGAAATTTGCCTGAAAAAAGATAAACTTGGCAAACCTTTGGCGAAAATGTTTTTGGCATAATTAAAAATAGACACGTTTTCACTTCTCTATCTTGTTATAGCTCTATAAGCCCAGAGACATTTCAGCTTTTTGTTCCACTTTTCCCATCTTGTTTCAGTGTTTCCATTTCAATTTCTGACTTCAGCGTTTTATTCTGAGGTTTGGGGTTTTTCTATCTTTGTTTCATTCTGGCATTGTACCTTTAGTTTCCAATTTTATTTTGACTTAGCGCTGGGATATTTCCACTACTTTCTCATGCTGCCCTATTTTTATTTACTTTTTATTCAGATAAGTATGCATCATTTAAAATTGCTTCAGTGTAGCCACTTGAAGTCACACTTGAAGTCAGTCTGTCCTCATGAGGAAGAGCTTATTAATTTGTTTGTTTGAAGATGCACCTGGCTGCAGCCCCGAATCAGAGCAAAGAGCATGTTTAGTGAAAGCAATATAGGAAGTCAAAACACTTAGAGAGATTCTCTCGGCATAGCAGACAGGTATTGTTTTTCTGTGACCCTCACTGCAGTGCTGGACTGATATTTTTTACCGTTTGCAAGACAGAAATTATGCGTTTAATTCACTTTCTCACTTCAAAACTTGCCCTTTCCCTTCTGAAAAAGGTGCAGTAAAGCAGTAAAGTAGCTGTACCCCCCAAAGGCATTTTTTTATCTTGGTGCCAGTTCCAGCAGCAATGTCAATACCTTGCTTTTCCAGCTGCAGCCTGGGTTACAACAGTGATCCTGAGAACCGGCAGCATGAGGCTGGGCAGCGACCGCCTTGTTTTGTGGACTGGCCCACAGGTGAGCTCTAGTGGAAACTGATTAGGTAGAAATATTCTGGTAGGAATTTTTCAGGGCAAAATCTGGGAAACGAAGGCAGAGTAGTCCCAGCAAATTCAGAGGAAAGGTATGTGTGGTACAGCTGGCTGGGTGCAGCAGGTAATTTCAAAGAGAGAGAAAAGAAATAAAAATGAGTTGACTGATTCTTAGACAGTCAACAGAAATTTGCCTCTTTAAACCACCACAGCAGCAAGCTATGGTCTAGGCTATCCAACCATTGAACTCTACTTGGGTATGTTTATTTTTGGAAAGGACACTTCTGTTAGTCTGAGAGCTCATACTGGAAAAGATGTCATGATCTTTATCTCCAAGAAACATGTTTTTTAAGAGGAAATCTACTGAGGAACTAGGTAGTGCTCCCATGGTGTATTTAACTTTGCCACCACCGCTACAGTTTTTCATTGCTGGGGATGCTGGGAACAAATATGTATTGTATATGAATTCTCTAAATTAAGTTAGTGAGAGTTTGAGATCTGTTATCTGAGGATAACAGATATGCTAAAACACATGAAAGGCAATTCCAGAGCAAACACTGTAAAAAATTAACACAGGAGAAAAACCAAAGATGCACTGAGTTTGTTGAAGGGCCAAAGTGGACTGCACCGCTTCTCTCCAGGATTCAAAATAAATTAGTGGAAGCTTTTCAGAACAAGCAAAAATACTCTTGCAAACATCCTACAGACAGCTGGGAGCGAAGGCCACCGAAGCCACAGTGATTTTGGCTCCAAACCTGCTTCCCATGTGACGCTCCTGCTTCAGATGCTCAGTCACTGTGGTCTGAGGTGGTGAAGCTTGGACTCCCCCATTTTGCTAGAAAGAGGGATCAGATCTCTGTGACACCATGGGAAGCACAGTATAACATGGCCCCAGTAGCTGGGGAAGTAAAAGGGTACTGCTGGAGCACGGTATGCATGTAAGGGACCACGGTATGCATGTAAGGGACCGCAGCGTCGCAGTGAGGCACTTAGTCCCTCCTATTAACGGCGCCGTTTAGCCGAACCTTCCTGCCGCAATGCTGCTGCTCTACCATTTCCAGTACCGGAGGTAGCTCATTCAGAACCAGATTTTGGATCCCAGTGCTGTGCTGGATGGCAGCATAAGTATGATCTCAGTGTACTAGAAAGAACATTAGATGATGGAAAACTACTGAGAGGTAGAGTAGGATGCAGGGGCAGCTCAAAAACATTAGCAGCTCTCTCCAACACGATTTGTGCTTTGTTACAAAAGACCAAGGGCCACTAGTCCTATTTGCCTTTCCCTTTAGATACACAGCAGTCACTGAAACAACGGGATGTTCCTGCTATGGCTGGTGCCTTGTGAGCCACCGCAAAAGGCTTGCACATAGTAGAATGCTGCCTGATGGGCAAGGGGAGGGCTCCTTCTCTCTCCACATTCAACCACCTCATTCCCTATTATTCTGAGCCTCTTCATCTCACCTCTAAGTGATATTAGTCTACATCGTTGTGTGAAAGAGACAAATTTCTGCACCCTGCTTAGTCTCACCCCTGCGCGTCAGTGAAATTGTAAGACAAAATAGCTACCTCTCAGCTTCCGACTTCTGAACTCAAAATAAACCTGAAGAATTTAATACTTAATTTTCCACTAAAAGTGTCTTAACTACATTTTAATGCTGATAATTCAAGATGTTTGAATTAATTAATCGTTTCAATATATGAAAAGCAGTTAGGAGGGGGACATTTTGGTTTCACTAAAAAATCCAAAATTCAGATTCTTCACCTTTTTTCATACTATAGCAAGATCACCTTTGTGAGATGAATTTTGCATTTTCATTCTTTGTAGCTTATTTTTTCCAAACATTCTGGAATCATTCAGTTATCAAATGTAATACAGTTATTGCATGTCATATTTTAAAATCAGCACTTTAAGAATCTAATTTGCAAGCACTTTTGCACTTTACAATTTAGTCGTATAAATAGTATACTTAAAATCAACAATATTAACCTTGTAAGTGTTGTTTAAGATGAATCACAACATCAGGCCTGACGATTTAAACATGTATACCATTCATGTTGGAACTGTATAAGACTGTTTGAATTAGCCTACAAGCTCCTCAGGGCAGGACACATGTCTTTGTCTACATTTGCAGAGCGTGAACAGACAGTTGGCTCCTAGTAAATAATACAATACAATTGCCTAACTATAGGATGTAGAAATTTGCAAAGAAATGAAATTTCAGGTTGCCTGTAGAGAAATACTCAGAAAACATATTTTGAGAAAGGTGGAGGACAGGAGAAACAATTGTTTTACTTTACAAAATCCTGGGGTTGGAGGTTCAAGGATGGGCATTGCCAAATTAATTCCATTTAGTTAGCATGGCATTAAAATGAACTGTGAAGGTTTCTAGGGATTAATAGTAAAGAAATGGAAATCTTCCTCTTTTTTTAATAAAAAGAAATAAAAACTTTTCAGGTTTGTGCCATTCCCTTTTGCTAGAGATAAGAATTCTGCTTTACTGACTGTCTGTAATCAAGATGATGTGACCTTTACTGGATTAATATCTCCTTCTTTTCCTAACTAATCTTCACTAATAGCAAAGGAAGATATTTTGGGGTATAAAAAAACACTCTGGGCGATTGGAACTGGTCATAAGAAAAAGTATAATCGTTGTGGCAGTATATATAGAGGTGTTAAAATCTTATACAGAAATTCATAATCATGGCATACAAAAGGATATTTTTCCAGTGATATGGTTTTCACTTTATTATTTCTTTGCTAACCAAACTGCAATGCACTGCAATAAAATTTAGACAGAAACCTGCCAAAAACATCCATACACCAAAGCCAGTTCATCCATATATAAACAATAACTCTCCAAATCAGCTGCTTGCCCCTTATGTCCCAGGAAATGAATTATCCTGAGAGAAAATAGCAGATTAGGTGCTACTGTCTCTCAGCATTTCCACTGAGGACAACAACCAAATTCCTGCTGGAAATTAAAAGAAGCCCTCCTGGTAAAAGTACAGAGCAGCATATTTATCCCAGAAGTGCTGCTTTCTCACCCAGCTCCACTCACTTTTCGACTTCATAGAGTTTCTGTTTAAAACTTGTCACTATTTTTATCTTTTTAATAAAATTCCCTAGAAATCTTCTGCTCAGGGAGTTGTACTTTTCTGCCATAAACACCTATGTAGGATGTCATGGATCTGGAATTAAGTTAGATTTCTGTTTTATTTTATCTTGCCCATTTTTCTACTCATAAAGGTTTGCTATTTTTCCTAACTCAGAATTCTCAGAGACATTAAGGTTTTGGCTTGGATGGATTTCATCCAGCTGACTATCATCTGTGTTTCTCTTCAGACATTAAAATCAACACAGTTTCTTCTGATAAGGTCAGAATTAGACAGCTTCTACACATCTGCTATGCTACCAACTTTCAAAGAGGGATGGAGTGGCCTACAGAACTGGGGCAAAAGGAAGTTATGCAATCCCAATCATCATGTAAGAAGGGGTAATGGCTATCATAATTAGTGCTATAACTAAAAACCATTCCAGCTATCAGCATAGATATTCGACACAACTACCCAGTGTGAAATCAATGCAACATGACAGGCTAACTCATACTAAACATCGATACATCCATGGCTTCCCAGTCAGCTTTGACCAGTGCAGAAATTTACCCTCAAAGCATTGGAGAACCTGTCTTTTCTTAGAGACAAGGAGAAAATGGATTTCTGCAAGGAAGTGGGTGAGTCAACTCAGCATTTTCATAGATTTATTCATAGATTCATACCGTGTGAGGCCAGAAGGGACTATTACATAGTCTAGTCTGACCTCTTGTAAATCATAGGTCATTAAGTTTCATTCAGCTTCCCCTGTATCAAGACAAACAGTTTTGTGTTTTGTTAAAATACCTTTCTTGCTCAAATATGAAGTATTCATTTGAAGACATGTGGAGACAGAAAAGCCACCATTCCTCTTAAGGTTTGGTTTTAATGATTTATGATGTTCTTTAAGAAGCATTTGTGCTTTGCTTTTAATTTGAATTTTGCTTGCCTTATGCTTTGAGCTGTTTTGTTCCTGTTATGCCTTTCTCTGTTAGATTAAATTACCTATTAGTATCTACTATTTTCTCCCCAGTGCTAGGGTCTGTGATCAAGATCTTTGAACTTTCTCTTTATTAAAGTGAATAAACCAGACTCTTTATATGTCTCACTGTGAAGTATCTTCTCAGGACCTATAATATTTTTGTATGCCAATTTTCCTTCTCAGTTTCTGTTATTTTCTGAAGTGTGGAATTAAGGATTAGTTTCCTTTTAACCTCACTGGAACTGTACATTAGGCTCTCACCTGACTACTTTTAACTATTTTTCCCATTATTTATCCCCTAATCATAACCAGCCCTTTCTTTCATCATGCCACCTACAAACTCGTATGCAACCACATATCCACTATATTTTCACAGCTTTACAATATATATATTTGTCGTCTGGTTCTCCCTCCAATCTTCATCTTCCCTGTCTCTGAATGTATAACTTTGCACTTAGCTGTATTAAAACCAGATTTTTTTGGAAAAGATCTCCCTCATCCAGTATGTCTGTGAGCCCAAGTTCCACCTACACAACAGGTTCTAAAAGCAAAAGTAAAATGATGGTGGTTATAACTAAAGCTACAGAAGACCACGTCGACTGCTGCATATAACAAATATTATCGGTATAGTGACAAAACAAAATGTATTAAAGATCTCATAAATTATTCTCTTAAAGAAACACAGACAATTTTATTGGGTTTACGTGGCAAGGTTTTGGTAGTGGGGGGCTACAGGGGTGGTTTCTGTAAGAAGCTGCTCGAAGCTTCTTCCATGTCCGATATAGCAAATGCCAGCCAGCTCCAAGACAGACCCACCGCTGGCCAAGGCTGAGCCCATCAGCAATGGTGGCAGCGCCTCTGTGATAATATATTTAAGAAGGGGGGGAAAAAACCTGCTTCAAAATAGCAGCCAGGAGAGAGGAGTGAAAATACGTGAGAGAAACAACTCTGCAGACACCAAGGTCAGTGAAGAAGGGGGGGGAGGAGGTGCTCCAGGCACTGGAGCAGAGATTGCCCTGCAGCCCATGGTGAAGACCATGGTGAAGACCACAGTGAGGCAGGCTGTCCTCCTGCAGCCCATGGCAGTCAACTGTAGAGCTGATATCCACCTGCAGCCTGTGGAGGATGCCACGCTGGAGCAGGTGGATGCCTGAAGGAGGCTGTGACCTTGTGGAGAGCCTGCGTTGGAGCAGGCTTCTGGAAGGACCTGTGGCCCTGTGGAGAGAGTAGCCCATGCTGAAACAAGTTTGCTGGCAGGACTTGTGACCCATGGGGGACCCATCCTGGAGCAGTCTGTTCCTGAAGGTCTGTAGCCCATGGAAAGGACCCATGCTGGATCAGTCCATGAAGAACTGCAGGCCGTGGGAAGGACCCATGTTGGAAAAGTTCATGGAGGACTGTCTTCTGTGGGAGGGACCCCATGCTAGAGCAGGGGAAGAGTGTAAGAAGGAAGGAGCGGCAGAGACAATCTGTGATGAACTGATCGCAACCCCTATTCCCAGTCCCCCTGCTTCGCTCAGGGGGAGGAGGTAGAGAAAATTGGGAGTGAAGTTGAGCCCGGGAAGAAGGGAGGAGTCGGGGAAAGGTGTTTTAAGATTTAGTTTTATTTTTCATTGCCCCACTCTGATTTGATTGCTAACAAATTAAATTAAATTAATTTCCCAGAGTTGAGTCTGTTTTGCCCATGATGGTAGTTGGTGAGTGATCTCTCCCTGTCCTTATCTCGACCCACGAGATTTTTGTTATATTTTCTCTTCCCTGTCCAGCTGAGGATGGGGAGTGATGGAACAACTTGGTAGGCACCTAGCATCCAGCCAAGGTCAACCCGCCACAACAGCCTCATACTGGAATAAATAGAAAAGCAGCATCTAAATGGACCTGCAAATACATGCAGATTACTGAGGGCTTGGTTGAAGTTCATCCAGTCCACGCAGTGTTGGTTTCCTCTTTGTGAAAATTCAAACCTCAAAAGAAGGCAGTTGTATGTCATACCATGATATGCAGCTGAGATGTGCCTGGGATGCATGGTGAACCCAGAAGCTTGAAAACACAGTCAGATCCTCAATTTTGGGCATTTATAATGCTGCCCAAAGACCCAGAATTGTTATGCTAGCCATACATGCCTTTCTATATCTGTGGTTGCTCGTTCCATAAGTACTTTTTTAATTAGCATTTCACAGTTATTCACCAAGGTTAAATCCATATACTATGGATAGACTGGTTTCTTGGCCAACTTCCTTTCTAACTCTGCTCATAGATTTGAGAAATATCCAGCTCAGATCATATTTATATCATCTTTGAATCAACATTCTGTCTGATATGCACAGGGCAGCTAATTTTACATACTGAGTCATTTCAGAATTGTCCTGCACTTAAGTAATGCTAAGAATTGATGGAAGTGACAGAAAAGAAAGTCAGTCCTGAGACACTGTCCTGGTTTTAGCTGGGATAGAGTTAATTTTCTTTCTAGTGGCTGCTGTGTTTCAGATTTGGCATGAAAGGAATGTCCATAGTGCATATAGTTTTAGTTGTTGCCAGGTGAAGTTTATATTAGTCAAGGACTTTTCTTCAGCTTCCCATAGAAAGTGAGAGGGAGCACAGACAGAACAAGCTGGCCAACGGAATATTCCATACCATAGGCGTCATGCTCAGTATATAAATGTGGGTTGGCCGGGGGGCAGGGATCCGTGATCGCTGCTCAGGATGAGCTGGGCAACTGATCTCCATGTGGTGAGAGCAACTTGTATTGTATTACTTTATTTTGTGTATTCTTCTACCATTATTACTATTATTATTGTTTTTTCCTTTTCTGTTACTGTTCTATTAAACTGTTTTTATCTCAACCCACGAGTTTTTTCTCCTTTTCCGTCCTATTCTCCCTTTTCTCCCTATCCTTCTTGGGGGGAGGGGGAGAAGTGATCAAGCAGCTGTGTGGTCCTAGCTGCTGGCTGAGGTTAAACCATGACAGACGCCTAGACAGTCAGCTTAAAAAAGAAGGGAGACTTTCCAGGACACAGTGAATAGCTCTTTGATTTAGTGACATTTTAAATACGGTATTTTAAAATTCTTATTCAATTGTCCCACATGAGGGACAGCATTCTCCACCTTCCACTTGACACACCACTAAGGTGTCACTTTCTGGGTTTTGCTTTTCCTTTACTCTTCTCTTGGCAATATGATTTATCTCATGCTTCCTTCCTTATGAGAGTCTCTGTTGTCATCTGCTTTGTCTTTTTGTCTAAAAATGTTCTCTTCATTCAGTTTCTCTTATTTTCCTCTTGCAATTAAACAACTTACTCTCCTACTTCTGAAATACGGCACTTGTTTGTTTGTTTTTATGGTCATACTTACAAATGCCTGAAGATAAAGAATGATAACCTCTCTCTATTGCAGGGAAATAATTCTTGCAAGACTGTAAGCAGAGGCTACAACATATCTGATTTTCACCACCTTTTTACTTTTAAAAAGTTTTTATTTTTAGTATTACATTTTTTAGTTTTATATTTTTAGCAATCTTTCTTTCCCTTTCTATGTCAATTCAGAAACAGAGACAGTTGAGTGGTTTGTGGACATGAGAAGCTTTTAAAATCTCCATTGAACTTTTTCTTGAGTGAAATTACTCAGTGTTTCTTTTTGTTCTGAGCAGTCAAAGCAAATAAGCTGGCTGAACTCTCAAAATACAAAACAAAAAAAGATATGAACGCTGTTTTACAAGTATGCTTTGAAGCATGGGACATCAGCTGCTTTTGAGGTGCTAAACCAAAGAATTATGTTGCAAAGACAGTGATGATTTAGGAAAGCAACATGTCTACCTAATGTCTACCTGTTAGGTAGACCTACTAATGTCTACCATGAGGCCTGTCAAAAGATAACTGAGCCACAGGACAAGAGTGACCACAGCTATCCCACATTTCGCTGCGCAAGGTTTCCTCCGGCCTGGATCATCTTCCCTTCCAGATGCTTGATAGCACATCAAGTCTTTGGAGTCAGCACCATTGGAGATGGCCATTGGAGTCAGCACTGATTTTGGCACTGACCTCACCTGGAATGACTGCTGAGCGGAGCCCACCTCTGCTAACTGTGACGTTCATGCTCGTGCTCTCACTTCACGTGGGCTTCTGAAAAGTGCAGTGGTTGTGCTGCACTCTCCTTAGCGGTGGGCTTTACTAAGAGCTCAGCCATTAGGTCATAAAAACCACTGTCTTGGAGATAAGCCTGATAGTTTGTCAGGTATGGCAGGATGTTAGTTGTTTATGTGGATTTTCAGATGTATTGATGCCATAGTAATGACATTGTTCTAAATGTGTTTAGAGTCTTGAAATGAAACTGAAATCAACTGTCCCATACATACATTGGGGACCTAAACATGCAACAAGATACAGGCACAAAGTGAACTTTAAATAATGCAAAAAGCACTAGAATTCAGTGTTGTGTTGAGTGAAATGGAAGAAAAGGTGTTAAATCTTGTCTTGGTACCTTTATTCCCAGCTTGTCTACTGCTGAAGTTTACCCAGTGAGATGACTTTCTTAGAGCCCTTTGTATTGTAATAAACTGTTTCTGCCTTTATCTGACTGCTAGAGCTCAGATAGGAATGAGACTGCCCAATAAATGCATTAGACTTTGAATGTGCTGTCAACCTTCACTCCATTCTGCGGAGAAATTTCATGATTTTTTTTTTGTTTGTTTCATTATAGCTATTGCATGTGGGATCAACAAGGGTTTATATTTTCCCCAGCAATCACTCCAGGACTATCGGATTGTTTTGCTTTCCTGTTGTTAGAAACAGCAGCCATAATGTTTGTCTTTGTGTTACTATTTTGGTATATTAGTTTTTTTCTATATCTTTAAATGTACAACCCATCTAACCCAATTACCTTTTAATTCAGGAAATTCTACTGCAGCTCCAAGAAGAGAAAAATTATCAACATACAGTCAGAACAGCATGCCTTTTTATTAAAAGAAAACAAACAACCGGCCTATATCAAATGTTATAAACTATACTACAGAAAATCTAAACAGCTACTTTGGAATTTTAAAGGAGCTTATAATTCTGCATAAAAATTATTTAAAGTAATTTCAATAAATATTTTGCCAGTGTGGGTAGGAATAACTCTGCTTGTCAGCACATCTGTATTTTCCTCTCATCTAATAAACTAGCTAGGACAGTGCAGCAAAGGAACATTATAATATTAACAATGTTGCTGGAAAGCTCTGTGCTTTAGAATGAATTAACTTTCACTGCACTGCAGAACATACAAAGTGAAATTGGCTCAGCTCAGAATAGCAAGTTTAACCCCTTAGGAACTGCTAAGCTCCACTTATGACTTGACAACGGTTTTTGAGCAGCCCTGGCGTGGGAATCATGGAAGTAGCTGATATATTTGGCAAATTTGGAAAAGCAATTGCCTAGGCAAAACCTGAGAAAACATTTTTATTTTATGCAACAAAAAAAATGTTGCAACTTTGCATTCCAGGGAATGTGCCAAGACACAGCAGTCAGGTTCCAGAAATACCAGGGGGTTAATGTCATGGGAGTAGAACTGAGATGTGTATCTTGTTATCTGAATATTCATTCACAATGCCAGAAAGAACAATCCTCTTCTGCAGTTGCACCCAGGTTTTGATTTTCCTTCCCTTAAAAATTTATCAGCTAAATGACTGAAGAATGATCCAGTGAAAATCTGAGAGCTGCTTAGGACTTGGCCCCTTCTGCATCAGTCCATGTAGGAAGGTTCGTTGGAGAAGCTTTCATCATCCACTGACTTCCATGGGATCTCCTTAGACACTTTTTCTCCCAGGGGAGAGAATACTCTGTAGGCTAGGGGCTTTTGTGATGTGGTCAGGCAAGCATGAATTGGGACCACTTACTACCATATCAGACTACATTCAGTCTAGAGATCTAAAAGAGAAATATTCTAGGTACAAGATTTTATTTTTTTAATATAAAAAAATAATTGAGAGTATCTTTTCACTGAAACAAAAAAAAATTTATTGAAAGTATTATTTTTCTGTCTGTATCATGGAAGGAATTTACTAAGAGATTGGGCTGTTGGGAAGGCTGAGGCGGGTAATGATTTACATGATACATGATACTTGTTTTATGCATTTCCCAGTCAAAAAATGCCAAATCCCCAGACTGAGATGCCTCACATGGGTTAGTTTTCTCCTTATACTTTGAACTACTAATATTCTCCACTTTTAAACAATTCCTATTCATTTCAAATGCCATGGGAAAACTGGAGAGGGTGATATGTCTAATACTGCTGAGTTGCTGCTCAGCCTTAAGGTTTGCTGTACTGTGTTTTTGTGGTTTTCTAATCGGTGGCTTTTGTATTTTCAAATACTCAAAGCAGAGTAAATATATTCTAATGTGATGCTTTCTACTTGGTCTGTTCATTGAAGAAAATTAAAGCAGCCAAACGTATATGTGAGAAGGAAAAACAGAAACTCACTTGGTAAAGTAAGTTGCGAAGACACACTAATGCATTAAGGACTGAGGAGTGAAAAGAGGCAAGTGAAGTCCAACCTAAACCCGTTCTTGGTAAAACCTCCAGTTGGACAATTTCCTACCGTATTTTTCCTTAGCCAGCTCACAGCCTTATATACGTACCAAAATTCAAAACTTTTAATGCTCCATTGGTTTTACATCTCCAGAATTTCTCACACATCCAAACAAACCAAACTTTCTGCTCTGATTTCCTACCGTGGGCCCAATTAAAGGACTACTAATCCTGCTATGTCTTTCAATAAAGCTCTTGATCCCCTCTTTGCTGCATATTTCTATCTCATCTTTTCATGTTAAACACCTACTTTGCTGAAATGATTCCTTGGAGAACTTACTGATTAATTTGATTACTAGTTTTGAGATCTATTCTCCATTACTTACACAGATCCACTTGTGACTCTACTTTATTCCTTGTCATACACAAATGTCCCACTCCTAAGCTAATAATGTGCAAGAGAGCCTAATATATAAAAAATACAAATGTATGAAAATTTTTTAAAATTACTAGATTCCATATCTCACGCCAAAATGTCATTTGGTCCATAAAAGTCTGTTCTATTCAGTTTTAACTGGAAAACAGAAATCATGGTTCCCTTCCTCTTACTTTTTATTACCTTCTCTACCCACTTCATTTGCTTTTCCTGTCTTTCTTTATGTCAGGTGAAAAAGAATGGATTTTCTCTGAAAGCAGTAAAAATTCTCCTTTATGCCTAGATCAATGTGCCCTCAACAAAAATATCCCTTACTTATTTCAGTCATGTATAACAAAACTTTGGTAATTTACACTACACTCAGAGTGTGTTATGTGCTGTGGTTGTCTTCCCAGAAAAGCTTAAACACGAATGAAGTTCTGAAGAAAATACTGAGCTGTATTTTCTCAGGGAAATGCTGAGATAGAAGAATGATCTGTCTTTGTATCTTCTGGAATAGTCTTAAACAGAACATTTGCTAACGTCATAACTGAAAACTGATGCAAGAATTATTTCAACATTGTATCTTATCTTTATTGTAGCATTACCACAGAAAGACCCTAATACAGTAAAATTTTTAAAAGACTGGTTGAAAATACTTGTGAGGGTCTCCAGTAACTATCTGTTATCTCTATGGTTGCTACAACAAATATTCACTATTGGAATGAAGTTCATAAGAATAAAAGAATTAAGAGCAATGGAAAAGCTTACTGCTTGCATTAGGATGGGAGCTGAACAATTTGAGGAATGATGAAGCAGATGGGATCAGCTCTGAACTTCCTGAGGGGTGGCTGTGTGATCCAGGTCCTGATTCTGTGAGGGTATGTACATAGACTTCCACGTACCTTCTTGTGATGCAGCAATACATTTTACAAGTTTGGTTTTGAGCTATAATCTCTGTAACTCAGAAGAAGCTACAGATGATTTATGTAAGTATATGTGCAATTGGAATTCAGCTCATTACTACATTTTTGCTAATGACCCTGGAGACCATGTTGTCCTCTAGTCATGTACAAATAACTTCATTATACACAATGATATAATGGTTAATAATAATTAATCTAATTTTTTTTAATCTCATCACCTCAGTAGTCTCAGCTTCACAATATTTGCTTATCTGTTGTTTGGTTTTTTTTTTCTGAAACCTTCTCATTACTTTATAATGTAAAATTGCAACATAAGAAAAGAAAGCCTGCTTTGTTTTATAAACAAATTATTGCTCTTAATAATTAATTAATTACTAAAGTAATTGGAGATTTTCACTTATTTCTGGTGTTTTCACTTTTCTTCCCATCTGTCTTTCTTACCCCATTCTCTGCTTCTCAGCCTAACCCATTTTAACTTCAATCCTAGCAAACTCAAAGGTGCCACTGAATAATAGATTTGAATCAGTCATAGGGTCAGTATTGCATTTGCCAAAGATTGCACCAGCTGCTCTAAACACATAGTACCCTCAAAAACTAACCTTCATCAATGAAGACTTAATTAATACACCGGAATGTAGTCAATTAGATGACAGACGAGGGGATTATCTTGTTTTTTATCAGATACCTGTCAGTAACTGTTATCTCTGACCCTCAGTGACTTTCTGATTTATATGTTCTGTCTCAGAAATGTTTCTTATGCTGATGTTCCAATGAATCTTCTTATTCTTTTTGTGTTTACACATTTTTGGTGATTGACTGGGCATGCAATTATCAGTCACTAACATTTACTTGTCTTCAAGACACAAAAATCAAGTGTCGCTCCTTTTTTAAGACTAACTTTTGAGTGGAGTAGAAGATACTTCCCTTTTGGAAGTAGAAAAATACTAATAGAAGTGAATCTTTCTTTATTCCAGCTGATCTATTTCAGCCTTAAACAAAGAGCTATTGGGAAATCCATGTGGGCTGAGATGGACTTTTGTATTGTAGTTCCTGTATGCATTACAGATTTCCTATTCTTATCTTCTTTGGCATCATTCATGTCTGGTCACAGTAGACCTTGTCAGACAATTATTTTTCTTAGTGTTCAGACAGGCTCTGTGGATCATGCTGTTCCCTAACAGTATCTAACAATTGTATAATACACACAAATGATTCTTACATGCTATGATTGCATCTAAATATTCCTGTTTTTTTGACTCATGAAGCTGTCCACTTTTGTTTTGCTTTATTTGTTGTTTTTTAACCTTCTGTCTAAAAAGGATTTTTCATTTTCTTTTTTTTTTTTTTTTTTAAAAATAACAATTTTCAAAAAAATAACAGTCAGGATATGAAAACAAATACAAACAGAATTCCAGCCTCAAGAAAATATGTCATTTGAGAGGAAAGGGATGGAAATCACTAGTTTAATTGGTCGCCTACCTGGAGTGCATCTAAATCCAAAATCAAGGCCTCTAAAAAAATTCTGCATCTTAATGTTATTTTTGCTGTATATCATCTTTCTTTTCTTGAATGTGTGCAAAAGTTCAGGGAAGAGAAAGGCTGGGAAAGATGTCAAAGGGATATCACCACTTGAAGAACAATAAACTTTTTGGTTTGACTTCTTGCCCTAAGGGTACACTGGCATCTGAGGGCTCCTTCCTTGTAGGTTTGATGGCAATCTGCATTTTCATGAACTGTCAGACATGATTGTCAAAGGTGATGATATTATGGCAATGAGATTAGGACAAAAAGATGACAAAAAGATTTGATCCTGTGTTAGAAAAATTCATATGCATTGTCAGAAAATATGAAGAATTTGAAACTATAGGCAATAAGAACAGACATAAAATTTCTGACCTAAAAATTGCAACTGTGTGACATTACCTATTTATTTTACATCACCATATAAAGTCTCAGCAAAATAAATTGGAGTGAGTGGATAGGATGTTATCAGATAGGAGTTTTGAATTGTAAGTATTTTCTCCAGCTCAGAGAGCCACTCCGTAAATATTGCCTTTTAAAATGGCTACCTGAGATACTTGGAGCTCAGAACATCTCCTCCCAGTTATGTCTATCAAAGCAAATAATAAGCAGAGCTCTTGCTGTGCCACTTTTTCCATTACGCTTGTCAATGAAGAAGCAGAATAAAATTCTCAAGATGTGAGAAAAATGGAACATATTTAGTTAGAGGGATCTTGGATTCACTTATAAAGTATATATTTTCTTTGAAAATGTTAAATTGTTTGAGAGACAGGAACTGAGAATAACAGCTTTTATTTTCTAAACACCAATTACATATGAGTGAAAAATATGTATCTGTGTAACTCAAAGAATAGGCTTAATTTTTTGAAGGATCACACAGATAAACACTTCAAGGAAAGGTACAGATGGTTGCATGTACATCCTGCAAACTCATGGATGTTGCAACAAAGGCCAAATCCTTTGACAGAAGTCTCTGCTTGTTCATGTACGTATACATCTATCTTTGTGTTCGTTTAGAATTCTGCAGGCATAAAGAACTCAGAAGCACGTAAGGGCAGAAATAGGGGCATCCATTAAAAGGCATTACAGCATTTGTAAAGTAAAGTACAAATGGTATTCTTTTAAATTGAACAGAATCTTTTAAAACACCCATAAATATTCCTGTTATATTTTGAGAAAATATTTTTAATATGGGTCTGATCTTCAGCAACATATACTGGCTGGTGTGGCTGTGTTTTGTTATGGTTTCTTGGTTCCCAATTCTTCTGCCAGAAAACCTGTGCCTGATTTCTGAACTTAGATATGCTGGCAGATATTCCTGCCTAGCTTGTTAAATCAGCTTCTGAATAACAGCTGATTTCACATTTTAAGCATCAATATGTAACCACGTAGCTGAAATCAGAATCAAGTGTCTTCAATCAAAAATGTGAAAAATAAGAAAAAGCAGTCATTCCCCCACCCTCCAGCTTTCTGGCTGCCTGCCATTTTGTAAAGATATTTCAGTCTCTGCAGCTCAGGCCTTTTTTTATTCTAATGCCTCCTTGTGCAAATGCTTCTTCTCATGTGTCTTTCTCTTTGCTGTGGGCATAGTGCACCTGTTTGAAAGGAGCATATTTCTTTTTTTTTTTTTTTTTTCCACTTTCCCAACTGCTAGCCCTTTTGGCAGGAATCTGTCTCCAACAGCTGAGAAAGCAGAAAATCTAAAGCCCTTTTGCTACTTAGAGAGCTACCTTCAACTCTGTGAAGAGCCATGTGACGCTACTGGAACTTCGTTCCCTTGCATCCTCACTCTGAGGCTGAAATTTCTGTAGTAGTGGAGCTTCCCAACTGTGTAATGAGAGGGATAAGTTTCCGAGGGACATGCAGTCAAGGGCACATATAACCTTTTTCTGGCCTGCTGCTTTGCTCTTCAATTTTGTCAGCACTCCTTATAAAAATATGGATCTATTCCATATTGCAAAATTTGATACACCCATTTCTCTTTTACAGAGCTCAAACCCATATGGCCTTTGCTTCCTGCTGATACCTCCACACCATGAACCTCTTCAGCAAAGTAACCAAGATTCAAAGAGAAATACATAACATGTTCTTTGCTCCTTGTGCTCACATACCTAAGCCCTGTTTTCTAAATCAGAGGCCCAGAGAATCGTCTGGTGAAGATCAGGAAATCCAACCTCCAGTTCAACCTGGACATTGAAGAATTTCCTATTCTGGTAGTCACAGGAATGAATCACTCCTCCATGCTAGCTGCCTAATAGCAGTACTGCTCCCTAAATGTATCCAGATTTCCTTGGAGTACAAATGTCAAGCCACAGTGCTTCTGCCTTCTGTGCCACCAGCAATAAGTGAAGTCTGGGTGTAGTTGGCGGTTCTGCAGATAATGCACAAGGCAGATCAGAGTCTTGCTCACGGTCCCACAGCTCTCCTGGCTCTGTCAGGTGGAAAAAAGTAGTAAAAACTTATGCTAGTCAATAAAGAAGATGTGGTTTTGAATAAGCACAGGAAACAGTTTTTTTGAGTAAGAAGGTACAGTTTCATCTGGTCACTCTCAGCCTACGCTTCCACGCTGAACAAAGACAAGCTAGGTGACAATTATGCTGTTCCGGCAATGAGTTCATGAGAAATAGGAAAAACAAAAAGTACACTCGTTTTCAATGACACAACTTGCTTTCCCTTCTCTCCTGTTTGATGTCTGTCCTTTTGGTCTTGTCCTTATCTATTCTTTATATTATATTCCTACATTAACTGTATGTTTTTCACTGCATCTTATTGTATATTAGCCCAGGCAAAATGAATTTTAGGATGGTGCCCCCCCCAAAAGGTTTATGAAGGTGCCTCTGTGAGAGATGGCTGCTTCCAGATGTGAGTATAATTCTAGTGCAGCCACCTCTGTGTTTTAAATTTTCATAAACATGTGGTTTCCATTTTGGTAAATTCTACATGTCTGTCAGTTCAAAAGACATTATACATTTTATATTGCTGTTCTTCAATAAAAGGCATTGTCCTGGCATATCTCCAGCCCAAGGGCAAGAGAAAGTGTTCTGACTATGTTGGGATTTGTTCAGCTCTTCTTCTTAAAACTACAACACAACAATGAGCTCTATACACATGGTAAAATCAAGGTTAGTCACAGCATAATCTTTAGGTGGTGAATACCCTGAAAACAAAATAGAACAAAACACAACACCCACAAAAAAAAAAAAAAAAAAAAAAA
>VYXH01005042.1:108403-135433 GCA_013397275.1 Burhinus bistriatus | reverse complement strand
GGAGGAAAAAACCAAAAAAAAAAAAAAAAAAAAAAAAAAAACACACAAAAAAAAAAAAAAAAAAAAAAAAAAAAAAAAAAAAAGGCCAAGACAAAAATCTTTAATACTTATGGAAAAAAGAAGAATATGCTTTTCTAGCCCATGGCAAAGAGGACATTACATCAAAAAGTATTCAAATTAGGCATTGCCAAAGGTGATGATGCGTTGGAATTAATTGCAATTAGTGAGCATTCATCACTGGAGACTTTTTAGGACAAAAATAAAGAAATCAGATAGAGCTGATACTGTTTTGAAAGAGGAGGCCATAGTAGATATCTCTCAAATTCTCTTTGGTCACAGATGGCAGAGAAAAAAGAATTATCCTTTGGACGTTGCCTCAAGGCCTAGTTAGAAACCTGTTGTTTGCCAAGTACCCCTGCAATGGATAGAAAAAGTGGGGAAGCAGAAAGGTCACTTGGCATAAAGATTCCTTACAAATTCTTGTATGTATTCTTAATGTACTATGTTTGGTCTCTATAGAAACAGAACATATTATTATACACTTACATTTTTATGATGTGTAAGGTGAAGAAAGATAATGCTCAAAAATACTTTTTACATGTGCACGAATGCCATCTCAAACAGAAGAGCCACTCAACTTGACGATGTATTTCCTTCTCAGAAAATTAGACAGGAGTCGGAGACAGAAACCCTAGGAATGCTCTTAGTTTCAAAAGTGACCATTCCTCACTAAATCTAAAAGATTCACATTAGAAGAAAGAAAGGTGTGACTCATCAGGAGTCAATGTTGGGTGTTGGACATCTGTCCTGTCTGACATGTCCAATCCAGGACCCTTTTTGCAAGCAAAAGGTAGCGGAGAGGCACTGCCTTAGGCAAACATATGAACCTTCCCAAACACGTTGTGCAATCAGTACCTATGCACAATACCTGTTATACCATATTATCCACAGTAGCTCTCCCATCCATTCATTCATCTGACATTCACAGATGTCAAAAATGTGGGGTGATAGGAACATAAAGACATGATACAAAGAAACATATTAATGGGTGCGTGAGCATCTTCGGATTTAAAGGTAAGAAAAACATCATTCTAAAGGCTAACTTTATCTTTTGAATCCTAAAATTGGGATGTATCCATAATAGTCAGGTGGCTAAATGTAAAATTGAGTCAGCAGCTGGATTCCTACAAAGATATTTGTTACGGGCACTGAGGAGTGTAGAAAAGTGAATGCAAAAGTGAATTTTGACACAGCTACTGCAAACCAATGAGGTAATGTTTTGTCATTTATGTTTAGCCATGGTATTGCTGACATTGTCCCAAACTTTCTTTTATTCATATTTCCATCCCTTAAGACAGCACATTAATTATTTTTAGTTTTACTGGATGAATATTTTTTTATTTTTAATTTAAAAAAATACTTTTTTTTTTTCTTTCTTGTATTCTTATGTCCTATTGTGTTGTTTGTTTGTATTATCAAAAAATCACCTGGGATATGTTCTTAAAGTTTAACAGTGTAAGATTACTTATCTCAGATGATAACCACAGATAAAACTAGGAAGGTAATTGGAAAAGGTTGTCTTGGTGTTTTAATGCTTCATCAAAAAAAAAACCAAAACAAAATTAGAGCCCTTACTTCATTTTTGTGGTATAAAAGAGGAGAGTTACGAAGTTCTGTTTTCAGATGAAAGGAAGTTACATTTTAAATGAAGGCAGACACTTCCCAAGAAAAAAAAAAGAATCTGTTTAATCAAAAATATATCTTTCTGTCAAAGAAAATGTGGAGTAGGAAATTTTCAGCCAGCTCACTTCTGTTTCCTATACATTCTCATGGGATTAAACTTCTTATATCAGATAGAAGAAAGAGATCTAAAATCCCCAAATCATACATTTCAACTTCCTATCATATGTCAGTCAATTTTTCCTTCAGTTTTCTTTTACTGCACTTGGCTTGTATGTTTCTACTTAGACAATCAAGAGTAAGAAATAACCAGAAATTCATCATCAATCTTTATTCCAGTGCAAAATAATTTTGAATGGTCTGTAATTCCTCACAGAGACCTCTGTTTTTATCAGCACTTCAGAATATCTTAAAAAGCAACCCCCCAATATGATACCTTCTGATTTCAGTGTTTATTTTTTCAGTTAAAAGCCCAAACATCCCACAAAATAAAATGCAGTATCTTTCCAATAGGAGGAAATATTTTCATATTCTTTCTCCTAGTAATATTCTTTCATATAACTTTTTCTTAAACTCAATTGAAATAATGAAAAAGCAATCGTATTGATTATATATTCTTCAGATAACTGTCACCACAGAACACTGTGATATTTGACTGCAGCTTTTGAATTACTGTCTTTGTTTTTGTATGTAGTTCTGCTGTGGTTTAATAACTGGTGGGAATAGCGGTCATGCACAAACAGACCTTTATTTTTCCAGTTCACTTTATATTTCATCTGGTCCCCTCCCTCTCTTTACTCTGCTTTTAATATGTTCAATTTCATTTTGTCGACATTATAAGAATGTTTATACTTAAAGGAGTTGCCTATTTCTTTTCTCATAGCTGTAGGTACCAATTTTTTTTTCTCATAGACCAGAATACTGTGGAGTAAAAATCCTTGTCTATTGTGGTTGCAGCATAGAGATACTCTGTATTTTATTAATTCAGAAGTTCAATACTTAATGAGCTTTCGTGATACTGCAACACCATGAAAAGTTTGTTAGCAAAATGGATGCAACTGAGGATTTAACTCATTGCTACCATTGCTAAAGATGTAGCCTGTAACACCATGCACTCACAATCCCCCTTTAAAGATATCAGCCACTTCAGAAAACAATTTTCGCTAACCAGATATCTCCTGGACTGGCCATTATTTTGCAGCCCACAGCCTCTGACTGACTCATTAACAGTAACTGCTGAATGTGAAACCTCTGAATTTAATTCCAGGAGTCTGTATCACCCAGAGAAAGTCCCAGCACTACAACCAACATAACTCCAGGATCATGAAGCCCTGTGGTAAATTCTTTAGTAGCTGATGGATGTACAAGAAGAAAACACCCCAAAGAAGTTATCTGACATAAGAGCATAAGGACAGAGTAACCTTGCAGATCTGCAATTTTAAAACAAACATTTCTATGAAGCTGCATGTCCCTTAGAGTCATGGCATACTGAGTTGCTAGCATCTAAGAAGCATCAGGTTCACACCATAACCTTCCCCTCCATGGGGATATTCTCCCCCCTCTAGCTGACTATTTTCACAAAATGAGTAGGAAATTACTGTGTGTCAGCTGGGCTCTGCCAGCTGAAGTCTGTTCAGCTGAGACTGGCCAACAGGTTCAAAAGTTAGTAGGGTGAGCTCACTAAAAATTCAGCAGGGACAGGTGCAAAGTGCTACATTTAGGAAAGAATAATCAGCTGTCCAAAGACAAACTAAGGAACAGCTAACTAGGTAGCAAACGGAAGAGCTATAGATTATCGTTGATCACAATTTATAAACAATGTTTTATTATTATGAAACCCAAATAACGTATTAGAGTAAATAAATAAGAATACTGCCTGTAAGACAGTCTGAAATACTTTCTCCACTTTAAGATAATTATGGAACGTTTGAAGAAAATCCAAAGAGGAAAAGGAGGATCAGAGTCTTTACAACACAGCCTCCAAGGAAAGACTCAACAGGTGGCGATATCTGAATAAAGAAGGTGGCCCTGAGGGCGGATATGATGTCTGATGTCAAAAGGGTAAAAAGCAAAGAGGAACAGAAAAATTTTATGTCACATCTCAGTTGGGCAGGACAGAAAGCAATAGGCTGAAATTGCAGCAAGGAAGTTTCAGATTAGGTAGTGTGAAATCTTTTTAATACTATGGAAAACGTATCACTGCAATAGATTGCTTGGAAAAATTCCATCACAGGAAGTCTTTAAGACAGAGCTAGAATCAGGTGGATGAAAAATGTTCAAGGCGGAGCTGATCATACCTTGGAAAAGGAGAATGGTCTACAGGAGCTCTCGGGCTCTCTCGCCACTGACGTTTTCTATTGGCTTGTTAATCTGTTTCTGATGCACAGACTTGCAAACAGTACAGCTGTTGAGCCTCATCTTGTTAGAGAACAGGGCTAGAAATAAAAGCTGAAGGTTTGAAGAGTGTGTCATCTTCCCTCTACACTGCTCAAATCTGCTCCTCCTTTACAGTCTGATGTTAGGCAAATGATTAAAATCAGATTGTTGGGGAGTTTGGTATTTGAACTATGGAAGGCTTTTATCCAGAAACATGAATGAAACAGCAAATACAGCTGGTAAACAACACAGAAAGTGATTCTGAATATCTTTGTGCTTTAATGTAAGAAATTTTGGTTTGTAGTTATTAAAGGAATTGTTATTTGCTGCTGAAGGTTAAAATTCTCACTCGTTCTCACTCATTCTCAATCCCAGAACATATACTATTTCAAACACAAATAATTTCTAATTTGATTTTTTTTTTTTTTTTTTGTGAAATTGCATTGTTTGTTAGTGTCCAATTATTATACATTGTCTTGCCAGACATCCAGTTAGGAAGGAGGAATCATACAACGTAGTTCATATGACTTTGCCACATGCCATGAACAATAGCTAGTGAACAGCAAATAGCTGAAGCAGTTGTTTGCATGAATCCTCTAGACTGAAATGTGCACGTTTGAAAATAATTAAGGCAACTACAAACACAGCAATAAGTTTATAAGTCATTCACAAACAAAAACTATACGGCTTTTAAACTAATTTATGTCTAATTAATCAGTGAGCCAATCCTAATCACAACCAAATCACTCAAAAAATCTTTTCCTGAGGCAGGATGTGAACCCTAAGTCAGCTTTTCACATGCTCTATCAGCTCTGAGGAACAAGAGGGAGCACAGGCAGTGTTAAAAGCATAGTGGAGGAAGGAAGATAATGTCTTCACCTATCCTGATTTGAATGTGACTGCTGCTTTGGTTTTCATCCTCCAATTATCAGAAGTGATCATACAGAAACTAAGAGCTGATGGAACATCTTTAAGCCAGGTGCTGCCACTTATCAGCTCCAGTATCTACTTTTTGCTCCCACACTAATGAAAAATGATTTCAAAAGAAATGAAGATCCTGTTTCAATAAGATTGGGGAAAAGATGTAACCTAAAAGCTGTCTACAGACTCAGGAATAAGTGAAATGTTTTGACAGGGAAAAATATGTGTTGGCAACATTGCTCGACTCAGATTTCAAAAGTAAAATTGAAACCATACTTCTACAGGGTGCAGACGCTGACAACTGGAAGCCTGTTCTGCAATATATAGTAGTTCAGAATATGTCAGCCAGCTCCTCCTCTCCCCGCTTTCTTTCATGTACAGGACAAATACATTTCAGGGAAAAGAATAGTCTGACTTGGTAAATTCTTGAAAACAAATAAACAAAATCCAAATCCGACTCTCATCTGACTGCAAAGAGTTCAGAGAATACACAGAGCATCTCTATCTAACTATATAAAACTGCAAGGAAGACGATATTCTTCAGGGTTCTGTGGTCAATCCAGGCTAAACCTGGGCTGAGCCCATGTCAGTGGGTGGTGTCAGCCTATGTGAAGTGCAAAACTGGACCCATGAAAGAGTCACACCTGAAGAATTCAGACTTCAATTTTAAGAAGGGTGGTTTCAAGTAAGGCTGTGAAGATAGGTTTTGTCAATTCATTAGATCAGTCTGAGCAACAGCTATGGAATGTGAAGTTCCCAAATTTGTATGGCTAGGGAATTACCAACACTTAAGACTAATGAGGAAGAAACATTTCAAATTATGTATGTTGTGTTCCTAGTTTCTTGGTCACAGTCACTGCAAGATAACCATGCACTACTTGCCTTTGTGCAATCATTAAAATGGTTTTGGACCAGAAACTGCAACGGACAAAGACAGCCAAGTACTTCATTGGATCATTCAAAAATAAAACCTAAAAGAAAGGCAAATAATTCTCTTTCAGTCTCCTTCTATTGTGTTCATCTGAGGAGATCTAGAGATAAAGTGAAGATTCCCTTTCTTGAAACTTGTTTCAAGCAAAAACATTAAATAAATCTAGAATATTGATTTTTCTTTTTCGTTTTGGACAGATATTAGTTGTTTCACTGTCTTTCCCTTGATTTTTTTCATTTTCCTCCTGCAACATTATACAAGCTCATATAAGGTCAAACTCCTTAAGGAATTTGTTCTACAACCTTCCTCTAAGGTTTCCCAACTATATATTAACTTTCTGCTGACATCTGAAGCTTTGTTTCTCAGGGCACTTAGCAGAGGAGGGAACATATGTCTGAATCTTTTTTCAAAGAATCCCTTCTGCAGATTCTGTTCCCAAAGAAGTGTATTTATAAGAGATAATACAGCTCTTCTTGATTTGGTTTGCAACACAGATACTGTTATACTATATCTCCTTTCTACATTTTTTGGTGTTGCAGTGCACAGGGAGTTTGTGTGTATATATACGGTTCTTCCCAAAGTATGAACTTGACATGGGAATTGAAATCATGTGGGTTCATGCACAGGTCTGGTTAGAGACAGGCTTCCTCAGTAACCCTTAGGTGATGCTCCTCGGTATCTCACATGAAGACAGGGCAGTGCAGAGCACCCTCCTGTCTGCACCAGTGGTGTCCAGACAGGCTTTGTCCTAGAGGAGCAAGCAAGCAGTGGCTCTGGCTTTCCCTCCACAAAGCGGGCAAAAAGGGCTTCCTGGGAGGCAGCAATTATCCACAGCACCTTCCTCTTCATGTGAGCCATCACAATGTCAAGGAAACCCTTAGCGTGACCCCACAGACAAAGCAGTGTTGTACAGCTTTGCTTAGAGATCGGTTTGTGGGTGCAGTGATGGATGTGCTTAAAAAATATACTTGTGTGAAACTGCAGCCTAGGGGGTAGCTGTGCTGACATATTTCCTGCACTCTTTCTCTTGCTTTAATTTCTTCCATGGCTTTGTGGAGTTGAGGTAGGTACAGAGCATCTCACCTTCATTGTTACGTTCTGCATTCAAATTAGGTTAATAAAGTGGATTTCAAGTGCATTATAAGCCTTACATTCATTAACTGCTAAAAATGAAAAAGAAAACTGTAGGGGAACTGGCAGGAGAGAAGAGAAGGATGTAAAAGCAAGGAGAAGAAAATGAGAAAACACAGAGCAAATGGAAAGCAGGGAAGAGTCAGAAATGAATGAGAATTTTCTTCTCATTTTAAAGGTCATTTCCTCCCTCTGGCTGGCTTCTGTAACAATAGTAATATATACCACCAACACCAACACTTCAGGGGTTATTTTTTAACCTATTGAAAGGATGGGAACATTTTTGGCTGAAATTATTAAAACATTTCAGGTAAAAAATTCCCCACTGAAAATCATCTATCATCGTGCTCGTTGTAACAGTCTCTGTCTTTCACTTTCTCACACTTAACATTCAAGACTTCCGTGGCTGAATAGGTCCCTGGATAATAAGTAGGGATGCGTGAGGGATGGTTAAGAAAACTAAAAGTAGAGATAGAGGGGGAAAAAAAGAGTATGAAGGAAGGCAAGGAAGAGGGATGGAAAGGACTGAAAGAGAGAAAGTGAATAGAGATAAAAAAGAATAAGAGATAAATAGGAAAGAACTTGGCTTTCACTTGCAGTGACTCCTTTGTACAAATCTGACAGTGAAAAGTTGCTCTTATTCTTTTTTACCTCTATTCCAATAAATCTAAATTGCAGATAGACCTTGCTGATTCAGACCTACAAGGAAAGAGAAGGAAGAAAAAAGTGTTAGTAAAAGGAAGCAGGAGAAAGATAATGAGGGCTAAAATAAGGAAAAAAAAATTCTGGAAAAGTTCTTATGAAATTCAGACTTTTCCTTTTCAGTTGTTGCTTACAGATTTTAGTAGTTTTCTAAATTTCCAAGTGATTCAATGAACGTTTTGAGAATTTTCTCCCAAACTGAGTTATCCGACAATTTCATTGATGTTGTTAGCTTTCAGTCATTCCTACTTTAAATATAAAAATGAAAATGTAATTGAATGGGAGGGAGTATGATTTAAATAAGTATTGAGTTTTAGAAAAAGAAGAAGGAGAATAGTGAGAGCGAATGACATTGTTAAATTGGAAAGACCCTAAGTAATAGTAATAATAACAATGCTACTACTACTACTAATGATGACAACCAATCACTGAACTCCACATTTTAAAAAGACGATGGCAGCTTATGACAAAATAAAAAGCTTACAGTTCACTGGGGGAAAAAATCATATGAGTGCTTTTTGTAGAAAAGATGAGAAATGCAGGAAAGAAATTAAAAAATGATGTTACAGTGAAAACTATGAAAATAACTGCATATTTTTCAGTTCTCTAGCTGAAACAAATTTTGGATCCAAATGAACATTTTGTTTGAATCCAAATGAAATGTTTTATTTCACTTTGATGTCCTTCGTTTACTTGCAGAATAGTTCTAATGTAAATTCAGATTCATTTTTAAACAGAATAACATTTTAAAAAGTTTTTTAAAATGTCAAAATAAGTCATTTAGAGTGTTTTGCAACTCTTTTCCAGGGTTATTTTTTCCTCGTGTTGAATCAGCTCCATAAATTTGACACTATTTACAAATAGTTACAGACGCTCTTGTTTTGCATTTCCTGCCTTGTAAAACAGACGACCTTTTCTGACAGGCTGGGTACAAAGTCAGAGATTTGTTTCAGATTTCATTTTGCAGCCTTTTATTTCTTTTATTTTTCATCATCTTCATTCAGCAGTCTACTGGAAGCACCTGAAAGCCCAAAAGCTTTCCAGATTTGACCTTTTTGATCAAGAGACCTCCCAAACGTCAGCGTTTTTTTCTCTGAGCATCCCAGTGTAGGCTGCGTGCAGTGGCATATCCTGATCTTTGGGGACGGCATCCTCTGCTTTGAGGATGTCCTAATGGTCTTCTGCCCTGACTGGGTGTTAGCTGGAGCTGAAACAGCTCTGACAAAGGTTTATTTGATCTGGCTGAGGGCAGCACTAATCTTCGTTTCTCAGATTTGCTTTTGGAAGTGGCCAGACCACATCTGCTCTGTGCAGCGCCAAAGATAGCTTGCAGCTGCCTGCAGAGGATCAGGTGAACATACTTTCTTAACCCTCCTCTGGTGAATGAGGGTGAAGGAGCAGGTACCATTAGTAAACCAGATTTTATTCCACTTAGACAGAGAAAAACATCCCCTGAACAGACATAAGCAGCAGATGTGGTGATTGTGAGTGCCTTGGGATCCAGAGAGATATTTTGCCTTGCGACGAGCCTGTGCTTCTCCAGGAGCTGGCTCTGCTCCATTTGATGTATCCCTGTCCAACTGATGTAACTGATAAACTGTATTGATATAATTCCCTCTGCTCTTTGTCAGTGATATCAAAACTGTTAACGGTATCAGTAGCCTTGTTTAAGACCATGGAGACAGAGCCTCCAAGAGGGAAAGTGACTTGCTGATACTATTTTGGCAGAGCTGGAAACTGAGCTTGTAAGTCCCATTATGGTGCTCTAAGCACCAGTTAGCCTTTTTAGCTCTGCCACAGACTCTTGTGGTGTTATTACTGCCACACTCAGTTTTGGTGTTATAAAGAACATTCTGTGACCTAACGAATGGTTTGGATCTGTCTATCAGGTTTCAGGGCAACGGCTGCTTTAAGATGATGGACATATTTCAGGCTTTTAAGCAGGATAGGCTCAAGTTTGATTTCCTACCAGCTTTATGCCAACTAGCATTGACTTTTGTAAAGTAACTCATGATTTACTATGGAGAGAACGGGAACAGGATCAAACCTACTGGGTGAATGGTTTTTAAATTGCTTGTTTTTCCTTCCTTGTCTTTCAGTTCCTATTTTGTTAACTTCATGTTTTAAAGTAACTGTATGTTATATTTTCTGAAATCCACTATGGGATATATTCTACTCTGAATGTATACACATAGCTTTTCCTAATACTAGTGGAAGTCATGAACATGTACTGAATAATACAATGCAGTGCGCATAAATCCTATGGGGAATCCAAGTCCTGACTACAAGAAAAAGAAATCACAGTATTTCAAAATGCCAATTGTAACATTGCAATGAGTTCCAGGCACATGTTTGCCAATAATGAATGGAGGGGTGCAGATACAATATTGGAACTGTCTCCTGCAGAGTGGTATCATATATAATCATACATACTGTCAGCTTGCTTGATTATGTTCAGGATTGCAACCAGCTCACTCAAAAACAGAAGAGAATTTCTTATGTCTCCCAAATTTAATTTTCATAAGAGATGTATGGAGGAATTTAATCAGTGATTGTAGCAAGGGAACAAAAGATCCTGTATCTGTATTTGCATAATAAACACACCTTTGTGAATTCCTTTTAGAAAGATAATCTCACATTCAGATATATTTACTTCCTCAACTTAGAAAAAAATTTACACTGTTAAATCTTTATTACATCATTTTAATTCATTGCCACAGTGTTTCATTTAATGTACAAAAGCAGCTCACATCATTACTAATTATCTTAATTTTGTAAAATCCACCATCACAATTCAATCATTAATCAATATATCAGAACCTCACTCCATTAGCTGTTGTTTGTAACAGGGCATCTCAATTGATTAGGCTGTAGATTTTTTATGGGTCTTGTTTTATAAATTGAACCTAGTCAAGTAAACATAACATTTGGTAATAATCTTCATAGCAACTGTCAAAATGACTTATTGTTTTTCCAGTCCTGCATTCCTTCAGAATTAATAATACCTTTGTGCCCTTTATAACACTTATTATTAAAGCTATAAAAGTTCTCTGTGTTTAATGAGTGGATGTTTCATTATATGTATGGTTTGCTTGACAGACTGAAAATTTTTCTAATCTGTTTCTCTTTTCCTCTTGATTGAAGGATTGTAAATATGCAATTAGCAGCTGGAGTAGAAGTAAAAGCAGAAAATGTCAACTGTCAAGTAGCTCCATTGAGAGACATATGATGCTTCAAGCTAAGACAGAAAGACAAAAGCATCTACCAACAAGGATGAAGGTTGCAAAATCTCTGTTTAAACATTCCATTAATCTCTTCCATGTAATAAATACAGTCAATACGTCCAGGAATGAGGAATCCACTATCAAAACTGCAGTTTATTTTTGTAATAAAGCTCTGTGTGGTAATGCTATACTCCATTGCCAGTAGAATTCTGGATCCCTTCTCTGTTATAATTCATAACATATAGCCCTTTATGTAACATATGGCTGGTCACATCACAGTAACATTACTGATAGCCCAAGAAAGCGTGCAATGCATCATTTTACTCTAGAGTATATTTCTCTTCTAGACCAAAACTTCCAGTTTTGCTTCCAAAGAGTAGATTTCTTTTAAGTCCTCTGTATGGACACCTGGATATGCCTTGGCTCTGATATGCAATAGCTGACTGTATTTTAGTCCAGTACTGTGGGAGCGGAATGTTGAAAGGAAGAAAGAGGGACGTATAGAGATATTTGTTTTCATTGACAAGCCAAGAAAAACTGTTTGCTGCAACATGTTATATTTTAAAGCCCTATAAAAGCTCTAAATAATTACAGGAGACTGAATTCTCTAGACTCTCCTGGTTATCCATATTAGTAGGAGACGTTCATTGTGAGGCACAATGAATAGAATAAGGCTGGTTTTAACCTACAAAATGAAAGACCTGCTGAGCCAGGCTATGCAGAAGTATGAACTCTTGCCTGGATGGCTGCCCTGTTAGACTGTCATATTAGCCCAAGATTAACCTTCACATGTTTTCTCAGAAGCAGTTACCATAGAGGTCCTCAGGGTTTAATGCTGTGAAACAAATGGTTGTTCAACGTGTGGCTAAATATTAAAGGGTTGTAGGAATAGTCTGCCTATCAACAGTTACAAAAGCTTTTCATGGCTTTCTGGCCAAGAGACAATGACTCAATTCCTTTCCTCATCTTCTTCATTTTTCTTATAATTTTTTCAATAGGTAAATAAGTGCGTCTATTAATCTCACATAGCAGATTTTCACATTCTACTGGTCATATATATTCAAGTTCATTCCAAGTTTTTACAATTCTTAACATTTTAGTTTTGCCTGTCATATACTAGCTAGCACACCTGCTATGCTTTAGGTATATAATCTAAAAATGGCGTGTATATGCTGTCATCTGATAGGATGACACCTAGAGAAATATCTCAGAAAGCATCTCTACAATGTTAGACAGCTCTGGTATTGATCAAAACAGAAACAGCTCCACTGATAATGTCCCCATTATTTTAAAAATAAAATTTATTCCTGGAAATCCCACTGATGATTCTTTGGTGATTCAGCTGTTTCGCATGGGTGGGACAGATGAAACTGCTGAGCAGTCTCATATGCCACAGTCACCCGTGGGACGGGGCTCCAGCCTCCCTGAGGTGCATCTGCATGAAGTTGAAGCACGCTGCTGCAGGTCTGTGTGCTAGCTCTGCACCTCTTTGCTCCCAGGGTGCTTCACTAGCTTGATCCCAGCTTCTGACAGAGCTCCATGGTAATAGATGTGTTGGTTTATAGTCTGCTTCTTTTGGAGCATGTGATAGCTGACACAACCGAGAATGGACTTTGCATAAGGATTTCATAAAAAAACCCAAAAACCCCAGAACAATTAAAAATTTCTTGACCTATGTAAAATTCAAAACACTTGTCAGACAGTGACTTACTTTTCTCGGTAACTATTTCCCTCATATTACCCAAATTCTGAGTAGCAAGGATCTATTTCTATGTGCTAGTTACTACTAATCAAAACAGTCTTACCGTTAATTGTATGACACACTGTGAAGAAATAAAATGGGACAGAATTGTAATCTGGATGGGTCCAAATTATCTGGGGAAAACCATTAGAAGAGAATCAAGCAGGAGCACATCATCAGGGGCTGGTAAGGGCTGGCCAGGAGCAGGAGCCAGGAGCTGGCAGCCAACCACCATGACAAGGCTGGCAGAGGCAGTGGCTTGACCAACAGGGACAACGTCCCACCACTCCGAGTGGGGTGGGTCTGGAGGTGGCAGCCAGGGTCCCCTCAATAGAGACTGGAGAGCACAGCTAGGACCAGGGTAAACCTTCTTCCTTCACCGGATGGCCATTGAACCAGAAAGATGGAAGACTGCTGGCTCCATACCATATGTGAGCTAACCAGAGGTTGACCTAGTTTATATTAAACAGAAGAATTAACAAAGTCAGGCCCATAAAGGTGGTTCTAGGTTTCAGCAGGGAAAAATTTGCAAATTATTTAATAAGGTCTGCTGGACTGAGGAGTCCAGGAATTTGTATGCAGAGAGAGAGTGTTATTTCTTCAGGACAAGGTGCTAAATTATCAGGGTTTGTACCCAAATTATGGGAGAAATGGGAGGGATTACACAGCTATTTTGGTAAATGATCACCTGGGAAGGTTATTAGTAATAAGGAAAAATTGTGCAAGAAATGAAAAAGGCCTGAAGCAAAGGTCAAAAAGGTCAAAAAATATAGGCCTTTACCGAGAAATCCCACAAGTTAAGCTGACTTACTTTCCGAACAAATAGCAAGAAGTTCTGTATACGTATAGCTAAAATTCTCAAAGAAAAAAGATGAAGGGTCATGACTTTGCAAAGTGGGCTAGAGATTAAAGAAAATCTAAGTATACCCTGAAAGGTAACCAAATAGCTCAAACTGGTCCTCAGTAAGAATGATACCATTTACTATAAGGATATACTTACTGAGAATGAGTATCTCCTGAGCTGCCACGATTTCAACAGTCTGGAAGTGACACTAATTTCTGTGCTTCAAGGTGTAAGTCTATTGTTAGTGATTAAAGATTAGGAAGAAATTCAGTGCTGATAGGTAGATTACTCCCCATTTGCTTCTCATTTTTGCTGCTTGTTATGAAGTGTCAGGCACTGACCCTTCTTAAAGCCAAAACCAGATATACTTCAAATTAGTGCAACAAATCCCACATATCACTTAATTACCTTGTTTAGCATTACTTAGACCTGTTAAGTATGAAAGTAAAACATTGTCCTGTCTGAGAGACAATAGCAGATTTGACATACTCTATAGACAGATGAGGGGTTATTTGTGTGCAGGATTACTATCTTTGTGGTCCAGGGCTTTTATTTTTAAAGATTTATGTTCCTGAATGGAAGACTGGATTGGAAAATTGCTCTACTTTCCACAGTTCAGATTGTCTATTTCCTTAAAGAAAAGAGAAAAGTCTGCAGAGGAATCCAAGTTCCACCAAATTATCTGAAAACTGTATTCGCCATCAATCAGTCTCTTGTACGTAACACGTGACTTTGACAAGCTATTCTGGGATTATTTCTGGGATCTCATTTTAAAACACCAAGTGAACAAATAGGAAAGTGGGCCAAAAAGAATGAGAAGCAGTCTAAAATTATACCGGAGATGATAATATTTTGTCTTTCAATGCTGTTTTTCTTCTCAGGGTAACAGGGAAGGGGCATTGCTAGCTGAGTGTCTGAGCAGGTGTCAGAGTCCCAGCTCTGCTATGTGAACGCCGTCCTGGGGATCAGCAGGCTGGGCAGTGAATCCCTCCCTTCTGCAGAGCACCATCTCCTCTGACCCTGCTCCGCCTGGGCTAGTTGGACATTTGCATCGTCTCTCCTCCTCTCCTTCTGTCAGGATACAGGGAAGAACTGGTAAGGATCAGAAGAAAAGATGTCATTTCCACGCCACAGTGAATTTATTCAAGAATTAGAGGATTTCAACATCAGATTTCAAAATTCTGGAGTCATTCTCCAGAAGAACAGATATTGTATTTGGACAAAAGATTAGATTTTTATTTTTTCCTAAAAGAACAGCCATTTTTTCAATCTACTGAATTTGTGGCTTGTACTAGTACAATGTAGGGGTAGGTGGTAATCTTTGTCTCCACCTCAGATGAAACATTGTGCAGAAATTCCTTCTAGACAGATTTCCTCTCCATCTTTTTTCCTTTTCATCTCCATTCCTTTTCTCTTTTTTCTCCCAGAAGATGGAGCCAGTTTTGCCCACCTAATCAATCACATTTGAATGAGTAATTTTAAGGGTATTTAATTTAAAACTATGTTAGACAATCTTGCTTAAACCAGGGAAAACAAATATACAGGATTGGAAGAAGGACCTAATTGAAACGAGAAAAGGAAAACACTGTGATTATAGGATTCCAAAATGCCTGACTACCAAAGATATGAACGTGAAACAAAATGCCCTTTGTTTGACTCTCCATTGAGTGGTACCGCCAACATTGCCAGAACGCCCATTATTATTCAAAAACAGAATTCTTCAGAACACCATATAACTGTCACACAAGCAATATGGATTGTATTGTGTCACAAGCAATTTTCTTTTTTTTCTGTAACAGCTTGGCACAACCTTTCTTTGTCCCTGGCACTGATGCCCATTTTCCCACAAATATATGTGGAGAAAAAATGAAGCCAACACCTGTAGCCACTCATACGCTGAGCTTTCGCAGCTGCAACACCCATGTGCCAACCTCCAGAAAAGGTCTTTCCCATGAGCGGCTGTGAGTTTGGGGCTGACTTGTTCCCAACTGCCTCCTTTGTTGTTGGTTAATCCAGTACTCATGAGACACCACCATCAAAGGCAAACACTACTTATGTATTGATAACCTTAGTACTCAACTATCCAAATTCATCAAGCTGTGTACTTTGTAAGGGGGAGAGAGGAAAGTCATTATTTAACTATTTAAAAATGACTTAAATCAATTCCTGCCCACCTTTCTGAAAAGACTTCAAAAGCTTTAGGAAATGGATGACAGTCAGTGACAAGACCAAAACCATATGAATCTTCTGTCTGACACTTACTGAAGTGTTGACAGCCCAAGCCAGATGAAGTTGTATTATATTTAATGCAGATGTGTCTTTCATTTTAAAAGAAACAGCTGCTTTTAATTTAAATTTAATTTACAATGGAGTCAGAGATTATCAAATGCCATTCCCCATTCACATCCAGCCCCACAGGACGCAGTATTAGATAAAACCCATGCGAGGCGGTATTCTTTGCTAATGCTGGCTGCATATGGGGGAATGTAAGGAAAAGTGAGGATGCTAGACAAGGAATCACGACACAATGAGAACAGACTGTATTTGAAGCTAAACTTTCATAGGATGATAATCAAAGCCTATGTGAGCTCATCAAGTGCAAGATCAAAGGTCTATCTAGCCTAGTATTATGTCTCTAGTAGAGGGCCAGATACTACGAACTGACTGTGAAAATCAGGGTTTGTGGGGAGGGATCATTCCCCTTCTCAGTCTGCAAGACTTATGATTTATGGTCTTCTTGAGCCAAAGAACCATCCCGGCCATTGTGTTTAATCCTGTCATTAACTGATGGTAGAAATATCGGATTTGTTATATGAGTTGATCTACGATAGAGCACTCAGATCTACAGTCTACAATTTTAAGCTTTCTTTAAATCTCAAGGTTTCTCCCTGTGACCTGCAACTCTAGGCCTTTCCACAAAGAGCTGTTAAAAATAAGGCAATAAGAACAACAGCTACAGGTCATTACCCTGTATATTACCCTACAAAAGTAGCTGATTTCTACTCTGTCGTATTGTTGTCTCCTTTTCCCTGAGTATTGTTTACTTAGGTTACAAATGTTTAGCACCAAAGACATTTTATTTTCTATTATATGCCTAACCCACTTCTGTTAATATAAATAAAATAAGAACACAGAGCCCAGATTCCACTCCAGTTCTTTGTTCAAAGATTAAAAAGAGATCAGTTAAAAACCATGACTGTTCTCTCTGATATGCCAAAGCAGAGATATTTGGATCCAGGGTTTTAATTGTAAATCATTTAATCTACTTTCATTTTTCCATGTTTCAGGATGCAGTCTTATTCTGATTTATATTTACACATTGGAAAATAATATAAGTAAATGCTTGTTGAAGTAACACTTGATATTTTCAGAGCATGTTTTATTGAGGCAGTCTTGAAAATATACCACAAACTTTTTTGATTGATGATGTATGCTAAACAAATGAAACTTTGATCATCTGAGTAAATAAAGGAGAAATGTTAAATTATTTCAAATACTAAGTGTTGTGAGTGAAAATGTATATAGTTCATCAAAAAGTAAAACAAACTCATTTGGTTTTGCCATGAATAGAATGCAGACATTGTAGTAAAATGAATGAAACTAAATAAATTCACTCACTGCTTCTTACTAATGAATACTGAACAGAAATGAATATAAAGTTACACAAATAATTTAATCATAACCACTTTGCTTTACGACAAAATTCCATGAATCTAGAAAAAATATTTTGGTTTTAATCTTTGCTGTTCCTGCGTTCACCTTCTGTGGCAAAACTGATTATAAAAGGAGCAGTACTACTGAGAGTATGGAAAAATATTTTCAGTTCATTGTTAGCAATAGTGATGAAAGTAGAATTGTCAATAAAGACTAGAAGCTTTAAGCTTAAAGGTTTCAGAGAACCCTAATAGTCTTTGGCCTATGCAGCTAATTGCTGTTGAACTTCACTGGAAACTGCGCACTATTTAAAGTCACTCACTGCTTTGCATTAGCAAAATATTTTATTTTTTGCTGATAGAAGCTTGTTCTACTGTTAAAATGATGATGCATCTAGATGCAAATATTTGAGTAGAGAAATTAACTTTTATATTTGCCTCAATTTCTGTTTTTTCACAGAAATTATTACATTTTACCTTGGAACAAACCTAGAAAATACATGCCAAAACCATTGGAAACTATATAAATATTTGCAGAATAAAGAGAAGTTATTGTCATAGTAAGTTGGGCCCCAAATTTGCGGATCTACTTATACTGATATAACCCAGAGACACTCCATTCTTTGCCAGGTAATGCATGAAATTGGTGAAATGCAAGATCAGAATTTAGCCCAGGGACCTCGAATTCATTTTTAATCTTAAATCAACCTTCAAAAATCTCATGCAAAAGAGGATAAGTATAGCTCAACAGAAGTTACATTTTACATTTCATGCAAACTTGCTTTAAACAAATCAGAACGAGTAATGTGTCTGTTGAATAAGTTGTTTTAAATTTTGGTGCATTTTAAGACTGACTAATATCCAGGGGAGAGGTTTTGGCACTTCGGTGAAAGCTTATTCGTTGTATAAGACGAGCAGTATTCGAGCGCAGAATGCTCTATTCATCTATTGTACTCCCAAACCCAGGAAGTAGTTGCTGATAATGATTTTAGACGCCGCTTTATCAGCCTCATTTTATAACAGTTCTTCATTCATAAACAACGGCCACAGACTGAACAACAGTTGAAGCTGGAAGAAAAGAAAATATTGCTGAATCCTCAAATTCTCTAATAGTTGGAAGGGGAAAAAAATTGAAAAAGTGGTTCTGCCTTGACAGCACTCGAATAATTTCTTTTGAAAAGAGCAAAACCCTTCAGAAATAATAAAAACAAACCCACAAACAAAGCATAAGTTCTTTGTGACCTGATTATGAAACAGTTCTGTACTTACCTGCACTCCAGCTTTCACAGAGATAAGAGTTTCAACCTTCGTGGACTGACAGAGACTGATGGTCCAGAAAGGAGCCTGAACAAGTTGTACACAGAATCTGGAATGCAGCAAGTTTAACATTAATAAAATGAAATCCTTTTCACTGAGTATACAGTTGGCCCTTTGAACTCATTGTTGCATGTTTTTTAGCAAGCCTTGCTAACACCCACATAAGGCTGAGTATGTAACAACCTTATAGGAGTACTCAGCTACCAAAGCCAAGATTTAAAAAGACAAAGTTATTCAAACCCTCAATCATTCATTGAGGATTAATTAAGAAACTCTCTTTGCTACCCTATTATTTCCAAAACATTTAGTTCAGGATTTTGTGTGTTTATCTGTGCATCAGCTGAAGGATCTGATATGGTTACTGCTGGAAACAGGAAATTGGATAGATGGGCTAGTTTCTGTGTGGCAGTCCCTGTACTCCTGGGTTCTTGTTTCGGATCTGAGCAGCACTTACGACGCAGTCAATACAGGCTCTTTACTTGGGTGCTTTGAATGGCCATCTGGAGCCTCTGTAGACTCAAATCAGACGTCTAGCGCTGGGCATTGCACTACACGCTTATGTTAAAACTTTCTGTATTTCATGCTGCAAAAGGGAAATAGGCATACTTTTTTTTTTTTTTTTTCCTGAAGCATTTCATTTCTGAAACGAAAATAAAGAAGGCAAAGTTGACTAGTTTCCTGCCTTGCTTTCTGGTAAGAAAATTTTGGATCAAGCTGAAAGTAAGACATGAAGTTTAAATTAGACACAGAGACACCAGAGCTAGAAAAATCCAGTAACTACAGTCATGATTTGACTTGATAGAATGTGTTTTCAAGTTTACAGCCATGGGATTTCCACTTCAAAATAATGAGAAAGGAAGTGGATGCAAAGAAATTTGACTGTAGAAAGCTGCCAGAAGAGCTACAGTTTGATGGTGTTTTCCCCAGAGAAAGCGCTTGTATCATAGTGAAAATATAGAGCAGCAGTCCTGTAAATGTCAGCAAGGCCAGATACCATTAGAGATTTATACTGAGAGACAAAGCCGTTTTCCATTTAATTCAGAATTGAATTCAAAAGCAGCCAATTTAGATCTTTGATTTGAAGTGTTCTTTCAATGTCAAATCCCATTAGAAAAATAGGACCTGATTCTCATTTGTATGAGAATACAAATGAGAATGTACGACATTTGCAAAGGAGAAACTAAATGACAACACTAAGGTTTGGGATTTTTTTTTTTTTTTTTTTTTCACTTTTCTAGAGCAATCTGAACTGGACTTCACAGAGATGAGAATCATACCCCTGAAAAGCCCGAAACCTTCAGGAGCAGGAGCACAGGTATATAATATGGAGCTAAAGCAAACTGCGCTTAGAGACAGAGTTAGGCTGTTACCTCAAGCTAGAAACAAGTACTAGGTATAAACATGCATCCACGTCTCACACTTTCTCTTAAGAAAACTCCTCTCAGATGAGTAAGAACTCCAGTAGCAACCACAAGGGAGATAATTTTGTGAAGAACCTCAACTGTACTCTTACAAAATCTGTGGAAATGAACTTGGATTGGAGTTGGGGTCAAAACCATGCATGAAAAATAAAAAAAAGAAGTAAGTATTCTTTCTTAGTTCAGTGATAAAATGTGGACAGATGTGATTTGGCCTAATGTAATGGCATCCAGGCTTGAAGTAATCTTTTGAAGCTAGTACACACAATAGTATGCTTTCTACATAATAAATATAACTAACAGACCAGTAAAGTTTTTCAGTGGAACAAACAACTGGAATCATCAACCTGAACAGGCCACATGCAAACTGACTAAGGGACTGACCCCTGTTGGAATGGATTTTCCCATTTTACTAAGACGAAGGTGGTGGTGGGGCTGACGGGTGGGATTTAAAAAAGCAGAGCGGAAACACTGCAGAAGAATGCAGAGCAATCAACAGGAAGCCTCACAGACACTTGTAGCAGAAACCCGAGGAAAAGCTGAGAATGAAAGAGCTTCTGGGCAGCAACTTGTTCAAGAAGAGGCTTGGAATGAGGAAGGAATAACTTGGCTCCCCTTGCTGCAGAGACTTGAACCTGAATAAACAGATGGCACCACAGAAATGCAAGTCCTAATCTGAAGTGGAAGCAAATTGCAAATGCCTTACTTCCCTCCCCAGCCCCAGTGGCTAGCCTTGGGTCAAAAGGGACACCAATGATGAAAACAGACAAAGAGAAATCTAACTGTATTTAAAATTTCTGCTCTGCTAGTGCTGTATTAATTGTTTTGAGTGGCATTCATCCCTTTTTGAAATTTTCTGTATCTTTTCGCAGTTAGATAGCGTTTCAGCGGAAGTTTAATCTCCCACTCAAATTATGTCACACATACGCACGAAGTACAGCAGCGGGGAAATGCAAAAAGGATACTGTTTCTGGTAGCTGGTGCTATGTGTATAGTTATTTACAATGAATAAGCAATTTCCTTCAGGTCAGACATGCAGAAAGCTTCTTACATTTGTGAAAATACAGGCAGTGATCTTTGTTACTAGTATGACTAGTAGCTTCTTTTATCTAAAGTAAAAAGTGACACCAGCAGTGGAGAACTAGACAGAATTAGATAAAGGAATACATTTTGTATTGATATTTTTCTAGGGTTTTTATAGGTGAGAAATGCAACCTTTTTTTTCTATGCATGGTTTCTTTTGCCTCTGCTTATGCATTTGGTGAATACAGAGTTTCAGAGCTCACCTTGTTATAAGAAACATTTAGTGATTAGGCTAAAACTACTTTGTCAGGACCAGGAGATCCATGATGAGGTACCTCTGCAGAATTGGGCTTTGTGATTCGCTTCTTGTCTATAGCAGGCCAAACTGTAATCATGAACCTGAGACTCCCCAAACACCTAGAAAACTGAATATTCTGAGGATTGAAATCATTATCAGAGAAAGCTGTCTGTAACTAACAGCCAAATTCATCCCTGTTGTTGACTTACTTGGAATCATTCAGTCACATGTGATTGTTTATATGAAGCAGGTAGTGTAGCTGAATGAGATTTAAGGACAGAGAACAGTTGGAGAAGCTGAATATGAGAAGCTCTTTTTTCCTGGACGATAGTTTCTCCTAAAGAAAAAAAACCGAAAGTATTATTATTATACCGTTACCTAAGTCAATACCGTCTAGTATTTTACTTCATTTCAACACAAAATTAAATTTTTTGGCTGAAAGTATTACAAAGCAAACATATTTTGTATGTCTGATGCTGCTCCTTGCCTTCTTGCTTGTCATGCTTCCATCTGTCTTTTTAGAACTGTTTGAGTTCATAATCATCAAAAGAACATGATGAAAGGTGGTAGATGAACTGTTTTGCAGGGTTATAACACAACTGGCCTATCAGGAGCTACCATTTTCTAGACTGAAAACAAACCCCAATGTTTTTCAGTCCTCAGAGGATCTAATTAATATATTCACACATTATGTTGCAACCCCAGTACATTGCAGGGGAAAATTCTGAACTCATTGAGGCCTAGGGGAAACTCCAAGGAATTTGCTGGCATTGTGATTTCATGTGTCGTGGCTATCCTAAGACTGTCTGCACTGTACAAAGCTAGGCCATTTGTGTAAGGTTGCCTCAGATTTTGTAACTTCTTGTGCCTCACTTTACCAACGGATCCATACAGAAACAATCATGTAAAATCAAATTCAATGATACAAAGAGTATCTTCTGTGTTTGCTGTCGAAAGACACTGTTTGCTTATTCACTGGTGTCCGTGAGTGTGAACAGGACCCAAAAACAGGCCATGAGTGTGTAGTCAGCCAATGTAGAAAGAAGCTAATAACAAATAGCTGTTTTCATAGTGGTAGCAAATGTTTTATGCCTATAACGTTTTTAAGTGTGCCAAGCAAATTCCTCTATAGCAATGCAGTACTATGTGGCTGCTATTCCTCAACAATGTTCTGCTTTGAAGGATCTGTCCTTTGAATAAGGACAGATCTCAAGAAGAGGTGAAATTGCGGGGAGAGGAAAATAATTTACACTGGTATGAAGCAATATTCCATTTTGCCACAGCGAGTACTATGCACTTCATGCTAACAGGAAGTATGTTAAGAGAAAGACAAACAATAAAAATGTTTCTAATGCATTTATTATTGTAAACATACATGCATTATATTCAAACACTCAGTATAACTTACTTACTGCCACAGGCCAATTAGATCATCTCCAATCACATGTGGAAAGAGCTCAAGCTAATCTAATTTGCCCAAGAATGCTCCATTTATTTCTGTGTTTCTGATGTTTTTATACCATTACAAAATGATCACTAAACATGCCCTCCAGTATGGAGCTTCTGTGCACTCAGAAATGCAAGTTCAGAGGGCCATCCTTCTAGCAAAACAGTGATAACTGACTGTACTTCTAAATTATGTGGCTTAATGGTCAATAGACATCTGATGCTAAATAAGGAATGTTGGGCTCTGCACCTGCAAAGACTGCTACTGACATTCAGTTGCAAGTAAAGTCAACTGGTTACTGTTTATCAGAGGAAGAAAAAAAACCCAACACAGCAGCCCTAATTTCCTTAGTTCTGTGGCTTTTGACCTGTGACAGCGTTGATCTTCTTTGTAGTGGATTGGATAACTCAGGAATTTTAGTTCTCAGGATCCTTTATTTCTATGTTATACATTATGCATTCAAACTCCAAACTGTATGACACATAATCTGAGGCTCTGTTTACAATTAAGTTGTAAAACTTTGTGCAAAAAAGGAGAAAATCAGAAAACAGCATATGAATAAAACTCTGCAGCAATATTTGGTGTCTTCGCTTATTTTGTTACAAGAAGGGTTGGCTCCTTAGTGAAAATGGCAATGGAGAAGACATTGGTGCCATTTTACTGTACTGTCCTTAAACACATGGATATTTGATAGTTGAAAACTTTGTTATATTTTAGGAAAAATCTGGAGAGTGCACACAATTTGACAAACATGTCTGATGGGTAAGGGGTACACATCACTGTGTAACAAATTGAAGGCTTGGATCTTATGACAGAAAACATTTTGTTTCTTCATATTTCAGATGGGTCACATTATCTTATTGTTTCTATCCAGTGGCATCAGAGTTTATCATATGGCTCAAGTTAGCCATAATAGTCTGTTTTTCCTCCTTGTCATCTTCATTAGGAGCATTCAATCAGTATACGTGCACAGTCTGAACCACTAAGTTAAAGTTGAGTTCTGTTTTTTAATTTCCATGTATTACTCTTAACTTAATGCATGTAATACATTGTATTTCACTGTCGTTGGGGAGTGTCATAAACATCTAGAAGACTCCTACACAAGTTTGTCTAAATATTTTCTCAGTAAAACCAAGACTGGGACTGTATCCATCAAAAACCAGCAATATTCATTGCCATGTGAGCCTCATTCAGGCAGTGTTCTGCAGCTGTAGTTGTAACTGCATTAAATGCTTTCAATAAAACTGTACTTTTCCCTGGAGTGATTGAAGTAAAACATAATATTTTAGTTATATACTGTATCTCACATGAAATGTAATGATCTGAACTTACAGTATGTTAAAACCCTTTGTCACAGCACAAATTGAACAGTAGGCAAGGCCTAGTGTATGTTACAGGACATTAAAATGAGCATTCAACCAAAACAAAATCATAAGCTGACTCTGCCATAAATCTTGTGCACCCCTGGTGGCTGTTAAAATTCCACCAAAATTCACATGCTAATGATGTGATTCCAATCAATCCAATTTATCAACCTTACAGGCTGATTAAAGCTATCACACCATTATGATTAACTCATTGCTGTTGGAAGTATGATTTTACAAAGCAGAAGCTTTGGCTTGCTTAACACTGAGAAGTTAATAGGAAACTATAAACTTTAAGAAAAACGTTAGGCCAGTTCATAAAAATCTCTGTGTTCAGTAAGGACTGATCCCTCTTCCTTTACATTTTCAAGCATTTGTCTGCTCAAGCCGCCGAATAATTTATACTGTAACCATTTTCAAACGCCATTCACATATCCTCTTTAAAGCTAGAAGTTTCTTATCCATCCCACTCCCACTTCTTCTGCCTTGGATTTAAGTCTTCTCTTTAACAGGGAGGGGTCCACTTACAGACAGGGGGAAATAGCTACATTAATCACTGAAAAGGATTCTTTATGGAGAAAAAAAGCATGCTGCACACTTTTTCCACATAAAGACGTGATATTCATGTGGAAATGGCCTGAATTAGTTTTTATGAATAGGGCCCTTGGTGACTAATTCTTTTCTGGGGAGGGTAACACGCAAATGTTATCCAGATGCATTCCTCTGGAATTATTCCCAGTTTCTGGAAGTGAAAACTACTGTACCTGTAGTACAATACAGGGCAGTCAGTGAAACTTGATATCAGCATAAATAGTGCAACAGTGTTCGCTTCACTTCTCGCCGTTGCTATAAAAAATCTGATCTGTTGTAAACATCTACCAAATGACCTTCCAGTAATTCAGTAATACCTGTACTTATTCACACACAGATCTGTGTATGGGAGGGGAAAGTAACTCTGGGAGACTGTAATCCACCTCAGCAACTGAGTCAAACAAAGGTCTTCCAGCTTTGAAAACTTTCTGACTCTTGCCAACAAAGGGAAAGATGAGAAAACAAATGTTTACTTATTCTATTTAAAGTAATTTTTAGGATGGAATCACTATACCTGTCCTGCTTAGATAAGGTGCAGTAATTTAGGAGTCCAATGCTACAAATAATCACAATGATACTAATGTAAATGCTTCTTCAGCATCCTTTTTACAATTTATTCACTGAGTACTACCTTTCAGATATAAAAGTCAAAATACTTTAAAGAAACAGCAGCTGCTGTTATGTTCAAGGCATGGACATAGGCAAAAGGATGTGAAGTGACTTGCACAAACCATTCAGCAAACATCTCCAGTGGCACTGTCAAGAATTAATAAAGTTAAGCATTAGTAAATCCTTAACAAAGAGTTCTATGTAAAGACCAGCCTCTCAGTTTGTCTCCAGTGTGGAGATAAGTGGCTTCTCATAACTGCTGGAACAGTTCGAAAATGCTCCTTCAGAAGTGAGAACAAACACTGTGGTTGTAATGCGCTGTCCAGCTATTTGCCAAATAAAATAAGAAAAAAATTCACATTCCTTATATAACAAAGCCTATTTTTAACCCTACAAGGTTTATTTGTTCATATGTATTTTGATATTTCTTTGTAACTGCAAAGCAAGAGACACTGTGTATGTATTTTATATCCTGTCAATCTATGGAGACAATGCTTCAACAGTATATTTGATGGTCTACATGATACACACAACAATAATATATAAAGATGAAGAAAAAATAGATTTAGTGTTAGTTACTGATTAAGACGGTAAGATTTTGCATTGGTTGTTCTCTGAAGCATAATCAAGGCTAGAAACCAACTATGAACATTTCACTGTCCAGATGGGAAGATGGTCTGATTTGGATCCCTCATGGGTCATTTCTGACTATTGTGATATTAAGTATTTCTGGACATTTGGAAAAAAAGTGTTGACTAGTTAGCCAATATCTCTAGATTGAAAAGGCTTGCCACTTAACCTTGAAATATAGGTTAAAATAGTGTTGACAGATTCAAAACATTGTATTAATGAGTGGAGAGACCTGTGCCAATATTCTTTCCTGTGGAATTCTGCAATAAATGATTGGGAAATTGGACAAAGTAAAAGGAGGTATTACCAATGCAAGAATAATGCCAGTACTTGAGTATCCCTACATTACATTCTTTTTATTTTTTTAACAGAAGGCAGCACTGCACTGAGAACACTCCCATTATAGCTGATCTGTGCCCCTACTGAGAAGTACAATCATAATTCCCTATCTTTTGCACTATCTTAAAATTAATAGGCAATCTGCAGAGAATGATATTTTGGTGTCATCTATCATCTGCATTTCTATCACTACCAGGTAGGTATCCACATGACTATTTGAAAGCATCCAGCTGCATTTATTACTACTTCCACGCATCCCCTCACGCCTCCACTACACACACTGATCACTCTCTTACAAGAAATAATACTTTTATCTTTCAATATTATCCAAACTGCAAAGCAGTTTTTAAACATTCATTGTCACATATACATGCTTTCACCAGAGAACCGTCTTCTTGCCCTACTCCCAAGCACAGGTTTTCCTTCACAAAACATAATTAGGTTAAGGCCCATCATTAGTAATATTAAGTCTCATAGTTCTGTCGTATTTAAGGCTCCACATCCTACCCATTATAATCAGGCACCTTAAGAAAGCCAGTACCTCTACTTGTTTACCAGCTGATAATTGCTTCTAGTAATTTGTGGGGTATTGGATTGCAATTTCTACACATGAGTAGCTATTTGGGATAAGAAACTCTTTTAGGCACTTTCTAGAAGTTTTTAAAATGTATCAGTGGCTCACCTAATTGTAGCCATTAAAAATTCTTGCTTACCTCCGTAACTGGTAGAGAGGTATAGGCATTTCCAGGGACTGTTTCACTGCATTTAAGACAGGCATCTAAGATAAATCT
>VYXH01005042.1:53834-108371 GCA_013397275.1 Burhinus bistriatus | reverse complement strand
TTTTTTTTTTTCCCCTTTGAGATATTGAGCTTCTTCCCCTGCCTGTAGGAAGAAAGCAGGCAACTATCTTATAGTGGAGGCTTACCTTTCAGACTGCTGCAGTTAGGGTCAACCCACCATTAGGGTCCACCTTGCTCTTTCTCAGACCTCTTGGTGAGTCATATAGAAGGGGATACACCTTTGACTGACTCACAGTCAGAGAATAAGGCATTCACACACATTTTAAAACTCTAGGATACAAGCCAATAGTTCCAGAGGAAGCTCCAACATAACTTTCTCATCATAAAATCGTAGAATCATAGAATGGTTTAGGTTGGAAGGGACTTTAAAGATCATCTAGTTCCAACCCTCCTGCCATGGGCAGGGATCCCTTCCACTAGACTGGGTTACTCAAAGCCCCATCCAACCTGGCCTTGAAATTAGGAAATGTGTGAGAAGTGCCATATTTGTGGTTGCGTGGTGAGATACAGAGTTTATCGGCACTTCTCCGAGAAAAGCTACGCAACCTGGACTCCTGATTGCACCAGCACTCGATAACACATAACCATCAGGTCTTTGTGGCAGACCGCCATTCTCTGAACGTTGAATATTCCAAAGTGTATGAGCAAACCTTATCTGCCATGGATTATGCATTCTGATTTGCAGAGATACTCTCTCTACCCGCTCCATGGATAGGCATCTACTCTGACTACGTAATTTAGATAAATTTCTGAGTATTTATGATTTGAAAAACAAATCACAGTGAACTACCTTTTCTTCTTCTCTGTGAGGTACTCCTTGACTAGAAATTACCTTCAGATGTTCATAATTTTAATGTTCTTCTCTAATACAAGAATACCTGTTACTTGAACAAAGAGCTCCTGTCCTATAATCTGAAAGGATGTTTTGAAAGCTTCACATTGTATCAGCTTGTCTGGATGCTAATTGATCTAATGAATTTAACCACAAAACAGTTTATTATGCAGGTTCCAAAAGCTTCCTCCTTTAACAAAGCAAAGGGTTGGTCCTCTGTTAATACACAAACTGAAGATGTTTCACAGCCTGTGTGACAGATAGTTCTTGTATTCAGGCACTGTTAAATGGGCATATTTTTTTTAGTGCAATATAAAAAGTGAGGATTGATCTGCATATCATATTTTGGTTCACCACAGCAAATGGATTTTCTACATATTGCTGGGAAAGTAAGTATAAAGCATTATAGTGAAAATAGTGTATGTACAAAGATGGCTAATCCTGCAAAACACTTAAACAGAGATGTTTATTATGTGCTTAAGCATTTGCAAAAGTTACACCTTCAGATAGCAAATGTTGGATTTTCAGTACTTAACAAATATGGGAACCCACACTTGTACATTTTTTGAAATCTGTAACCCAGTTCCCACAAATATTGTCTCCTACTTTTGGAACGAGGCACTAAGGCAGGACATTTTTCTAAATGTTCTTATTTGCTGGAGTACTGAAGAAAAGTCCTAATGTTAAATGCCACACTGGACATCTTGAGAGATGTCACAATTTTGGTGATACCAACAGAAACAAATCATAATACCTTGTGCTGACTGGAGGAAAAACTTTTGGGGGAGGTTTTCTTCAGTTCTCTTTCTCTTTTGCCTTGTTCATTTGTTTTATTTATTCTGTTTTTAAGAACTAGAAACCAATGGACTCGTTTCCCTGATAAGGTGATGCTCCTGCAGCCATAGTCATCTGGGCCGGAGAAAATCAGCTGTCATATGTGCTGTGAAATGAAGCAAGAGTTTAAAAAGGCTTTATAAATAGATCCACTCCTCACTAACATTGAAATGGTTTCCTCCCCTTCTCTGACTTAATATAACCTGAATTTGACCTGCAGGGTGTATTGCAAGGCTCATCTTTTTTCACTCTATTTGAAAATGGGGGTATAAAATAGCTATTGTAAAAGCAGGGCATTGATCGAGCAGGGAGGGAGGATCAGAGTGTGAAGAGATGCTTTTTAAATTGCTGTATCAGGAGGTATTTTCAGATTACATCAATAGCACTCGGGCCATATGAAGTTACTTTTTTCACATTTGCAGGAATCTAAATAAATAAATAACCCCGTTGCATGAGCTACGAGCTGTGAGTATTGTTCTTTCATGCTGCCTGTTACTAACTTCTACAATCCTCCTCCTACAGCTGAGATTTCTGGGGTCATGCAGTGATCCTGGCAGGGAGGGTAAAATGCTCAGTTTGCCAAGGTATACAAATAGGACTAATTTACCAGTATACTGTCCTTGCTTACAACTAAACCTATTTCTCCTTTTTTCTTTCTGAGCTGTCAGAGAGCATATCCGCCTACAACAGTGAGTTTCTCTTCACTGTGTGATGCACACCTCTTGTGACTGCCATTTGCACGGCTCTGCCTGTTGAGCGGGTCAGGCAAGGCTCTCACTGTCCACCCTGGAACTGGCAGTGGCATCCCAGCATCATCCCAGTGATGCCAACTTGTAGCATTACCCCTGTTATTTTATTCTTGCAAAGCAATCGTGATAAGCTGCCAGTTAATGAAGGGTTGATGCTGATTGCATAGTCAGCATAAACCAGAGTGCCGTGCACAAGGATTAGTAACATGCGGGCCATAAGTCACTATGGCATAACCCACAAAAAAATCTGGCAGCCCTCTCCCCTCACAAATCAAGATGTGCCATCAGTTGCATTGAACTGAACTATGAATGCTCAGGTGCTGCATGTGCCAGTAACAGTACTAATCACTCTTGTTTCAGTGTTGGTATTAAAGACACTATTCATGCCCAAAGGAGTGTTATGCAGCTGCTCAGCGCTTTCTTTTAGAACATGCATGTGGGAGGTAGGTTGCATAATGAGACATAGCCCTATATTATGTCCTCATCTGTACGTAGGAGGGTTTGAGCAAGCAGAAGCACATCTCAGTTTAAAAAAGGCCTTGAAGAAACACCTCTTTTGGCTCGTAGAACAGATCACATGATCGTTTCAAGATGTTTCTACAGCACATCCAGAACAGCAAAACCCTTGATTTTCTTTCTAACAAAATGGAATAAAGTTTCTTCCTGGAATTCTGTGCTGCTGAAGCAGAGCTCTTACTTGCAACACACACTGCTGCTGCTTAACAGTAGCCATTTGTCATCTGGGCTTGTGCTGACAATTTACCAATGATTTTGGTGAGGTCAGTACTTCTAAGGGAAAAACTGGGCTTAATTTCTCTAGGAATATATATGCTGGCTCCAAACTATAGAGCTAATAAGATATCAGTGGGCATCAGAATTGAATTTTTGAATAGAAATAAATTCCTATGGTGGACCAAATGAACAAAAAAGCTGCTCTCATTCCTTGCGGAGTGCCTTCTCGGGTGTCTTGTTCCTACTGACCTCTTGGGCAATGCCTGTGCCTGAATCCTGAAGTTTCAGTGCATTATCTCTATGTCTCAGATTTCCTTTTTTTCCCAGATCTTTTTCCTTTCAGACTCAGAAACCAAACAGCTCTCTTGTAGACCTCTTTCAACTCTGCGCTAAGAACCAAGTACCATGCTTAAAGCACCTCTTGCAGGCTGGTAACCTCATAAGTCCAGGATTAGTACGGAGCTGTACTCACCCTCTTTTTGCTTACCATCACTATTGTGCTAAGCCCTGGCTAGTTCTCAAAAATAGCCAACAAAATTTCATAAAAACCTGAGATAATTTTTTAAAGCATTTCAAGAAACTTTTACTCACTCTTCCTTATAATAATCTTGTTCTTATTTTCTCAGTCCGGTGTCTTTGTGGGATATACACCTGACATATTAAGTACGTTATAAGAAGATTTTTGAAAATGTAAAGAATTGATTTTCTGAATATTGAGACCACCAAATATCTTAATTTTAAAAATGTATCGGATGTTTCCAGTAACATTAGGAGAAGAAATAGGCCAAAACAATTTCTGATTTTGATAAACATGCTTCCACTGAGTTTAATATGGTGTCTTCTATTTAATTTAGGACCAGATTTGTATCTCATAGTTACTGAGAGTTTTCCATAGAAATAGTAGGGGCTTTATGTAATGAAAAGTGAACTTTCAGAAAAATTGAATATCTGAATAAGAATTTTTATTTCTCTGAAAATTACCATTTTCACCTTTGGAAAAAATCAAGCTTTTTCACATTCTAAATCTGATGAACTTTATGACAAAAGTGAAAAACCACCAAGTGATCTTGTTAAAAACATTCAGGTTCAGCATTTTAAAGACATGTCTGTTGTTACCTTTCCCCAAGAAGTTTGGAATTCCAGAAAAAGATGCTTCTCAGAAAGAAGAAAGGGAGAAATGGAAGATTTTTAAGAGGTTTCAAGGCCTTCTTTATTCCTCTCAGAGCTATACTAAGCACAGGATTTGGACACACAAAAACTGCCACCTTCATGATTTTGGGTGATAATTTTTGATGCTTCCCTCTCGCTAGTTTCCTCAAGACTATCATGCTGTCCCAAAAAATGCCTTTCCATATGGACTGAACATCTACACCTTCCCTCACACAAAACATTCTCCTTTGTGCCCATCACCTTGGCAGTGGATACAAAGATGTGTCATGCTTCAAGGTCCCCTGATGAAGGACATGATTCATGTCTATGAAATACATCTTCCAGTGCCAGGGCAGAGCTGTGAGGGCAACACCACACACCTGTGTGCAACTTCAGAGCCAACGTCTGTAACTGAGGTATCTGACTACCGTCTGGTAAGTACATAAAAAACACTCAGTGGATATATAGCTCTATAATCTGTTTTTATAATATTTTCTGTCAATTTCTGATTTAGTAAAAATGTTACCAGTATTTATATATTTTTCGTGCTGATAGTTTTGCATACAGTTGGCATAGACTGACTAGATAATTTTAGTTGTTGCGATTTAATTCCTAACAAGGCTATTTATCCAATATACATATGTCATTAGGATAAGCTTACTTAAATAACATTGTCTGGTTTTGCAGGCGTTCATAAAGTTGGAAAATGATCTACATTGAAGAGCACAACCTCTCGGCTGTCACATTATCAATACATCGAGTTCTTTATGAATAATTTTCTATTTATCTCTTCTAGAAGTAATCAGAAAGGAGTCACTTTAAATAAACTTCTCTTCACAGATGATTGATTGATTATAGAAAATGTAATTTCCTATCCTTTCCAAAGATCTAGTTTCATATATAACTAAACATTTAACTAGATTGGAAGCAAGTTGATTTTACTTTTCTCATGACAGAAAGGTTAAATCAATGACTTATAGCTGAACATTGAATCCTTTCATACTTCAGATGGAGTTCCCTTTGCAAGGACTGAGCAGAAAATAAACCATCTAAATACATGGCAATTTCAGTCAAAAATATTTGAACAGAGAAACTGTGCAAGTATGTGTATGTATGTGTCTCTACATACAAGGATTCATCATGACTTTTCTAACCCAAAGCAATAAAATGTTGCATAACAATAAAATATGCTTATATTGGACATAACATGCTCTCAGCTACACTGGTTCAACCCGTGGAAAACAGTCAGGCAGCACCTAAGCAAATAAGCAGAGCATGGCCCATTACGGTTTACTCCTCAGGAAGAAAACGTGGATATTCGGAAGTTTTCAACTTGTAAAAGAAGGGAAAGGCACAGAGGTCCCCCCGAGATGAACAGGCTGACCAGCAGGGCAGGCTCCAGGGGTGAAGCTGGCAGCTCCTCCTTGTTCCTGCTCCCTGAACCATCCCCAAAGCAGGACGTGCGGGCCCAGGGAAGCCAGCCACGGACACCCTGCAGATGGTGGGCTGGACAGCCACTGCAGCCATGGGGACAGCACGTCTTATCTGGGCTTGTCTGGCCTTGTTGTGGTTTTCCTGCTGGGACAGCAGAGACCCTACCATGCATCCCTTTCACTGACCCATTTACAGTGTTGCCTTCTGCTTTTTAAACATTTCCTGGGTTGCTGAGCACTCAAACAATTTACAAATATTACGGTCATGTGTTGGTCACTGTCAAACGTGCTGAGGCATAACTTCATCTCACAGCCTAAAATAGTTACAACTGCAGGTTTCTATCGACAGAAGTTTTCCTGCCAAACTGAGTAGATTGTAGCTTGGGCCTTTAGAGAAGGGGAGGGATAAGCCATGCCATGTGATGAAATAGCCTTTCTTTGTCAAACATAGTTGGCTTCAGTTATGACTCAATATGAAAAGACAGGTTCCTAAAGAAAGTTTCCACATTTTAGTGCCATTCATAAATATTTTAACTTGCTTTTACTTAATGCACGAATGAAAAAACCATAAAGAGGATTTGACCTTAAACCCTTAATTGACAAAGACTAGTTTAAATCCTCTGCAATAGCCGACTAATGCAGTACCATTATGAATCATAAGGAATCTTAGCATGATGCATTCCCATTGTCACTGAACTAGTTAAAGCCAGTGAAGCATGACTAAATTGTTGTGACATTTTCCCAGCCCTACTATTACCTGTCAGATGGGAAAAAATCAAGGCGTCAGGACAAGCTTCCATATTGATGTGCTTGCTGTTGATATTAATTGATGTAAATGGATAAGCTTGTCCATCAACAGTAACAAGCACATCTGCTCATTGTAAAAAAAAATCTTCTTAACCTTCTGTTCCTTTCAGACTCCTTTGATATGAAAAAATACTCAGTTCTATACTCAGCAAATATGATGTCTATTGTGTTTGGTTTTATATTTTTTTCTAATTTGCTGACAAAATGAAATATGAACTATTCTGGTATTTCATGTTTTTGCTCACAAAAGATTGAGTTATATAAAGTAGGACATGGACAAATTACAAAAGCCAGAACAAGCAGGGTACCTAATAGTCTTATATAACTGCAAACAGTCTGCATCTGCTTTAATCCATCATCTTCCTTACTGCTCTTTGAAACAAAAAAAAAAATCTTTTTGTTTCTTTCTTTCTTTATTTATTTCTTTATTTCCTTCTTTCTTTCTTCATTCTTTCTTTCTCTCTCTCTTTCTCTCTGTCTCTCTCTTTATTCATTTTAAGTACAAAGAAGTTTTCCATAGAGCAAAACTTTTCCTGAGAAGTACCACAAAGATCTATAGCAAAGAATCTTTTGGATTCTTTCCTGGGGGAATTTACTAATTCCTGAGGAATACTACATGTTGAGATACAAACAGAGGTCTCCTAAAGATCTTACTGTTAGTATAGTACTTGTGACAACAAAGCCTGCTCATAGAGAGAATACATTTTTTTCAAATGTCATCCTCTGCCGTATGATTATTTTTTCTTTTGCCTGGTAAAAGAAAAGTAATAACAATTAAAAGTACAATATAAATAATCATGCTGAATTTCATGTATTTTCATTCAGTTATGATTTGAGTTTAATTAGAAATGTGATGTCTCCTAGCAGAAATAAAGTATGCACTGAGCATCGTGTTTGTTGTTTTGAAATCATATTAATGAAGGCAGCCACTGCTGCAGACTATATTTAGCATTTCTGTTGATAGAGAGAATAAGTCAGAAATATCTTCCTGTTGGTGAAATATTTACTGGAAAATAAAACCAAACACACTGAGAGAAAGGTAAATGGAAATGTAATCAAGGTAAACAAATACTTTCAATACAGTACATAAGAAAATTGAGACATCTTGAAGGAAGCAAACTTAGATGTTTTTGAATACCTAAATATTGTCATCCTCTGATAAAAAAAAAGTTATTCATTTTGTTATGTTTTACCTAACATAGCTATAATATGAGGTTTGACTAATCTGAAAGTAGAGTCTGAAACAGGCATGAAGAGCGATGAAAGGTAAAAAGATGCAAAATTAAACCTCAGCTCATATCCTCTTTGTTATAAACTATGTTGACATATGTCTTTTTTCCAGAAAGGTCTTTCAGTCCTTCTGAGACTGTGGCTACAAATCCAGACCATATGCACCTCCTGGGAATAGTTTAAACAAAGAGAACCAGTTAGACTATTGTTAAATTATCTTGGTTTTTCTTTGCACCTCTGTATGAACACTACTCACACACCATTCCCCAGCAAATGAAATCTTGCTCTGAAATTTGAAAGTTCCAGTTAGTCACTATTTATAACGTTCACACTCAAGGGAAAATGTAGAGGATTCAGTACTGTCCAGATTAGAGCCTGGCAAGCTATTGTCTTCCAAGCAGAGCTGATACAAACAAGTTACTGGAAAGCTCTTTTCAGTTGTTTAAGTTATTTAAAATAGCCAGGAAAATGTCAGCTAAACCAAACACATCATGATGCTTGATGTGATACTTGTCTTCGTTTGCATCATTCTTCCATTTCAGAACAGAAAAACAAAAACATGTTGAAAATTCATGTCGGTGTGATATGTCTTTTGATTATTCATTTCACCTGGGTCCTATGGGAGTATTTGTGAGGCCAAAATTTTCTGCTCATGTAAACAAGTGAAAGAACATTGAGGAACTTCATTGAGCTCTAACCATTTACCAGAGCAGAGACTTTGGCCCAAAGCCATTGAAAGTTCACTTTCTACTATTAAACTGTTACTTTTTAAACAATTCTGATTGAAATAAAAACTACCTTTATATCAATCCCAAAGAGACATAACATTCACTGCAGAGGTATAATTCACTTTGAACATAAATGAACAATGTAGTATTAGTTCTATTTTCTCTTTCTAATGGTTTTAAAGCAGAGAAAGTTTTCCTTATAATTTAAAACTTCATTTGTCAGTAACCCTTCCCAATATTTGATATAAAGCAATTTTGGAAATAGTGAAAATAAATATCATTGATAGGAAAAAATGGAACAAATATAAAACAGGAAAGGATTAAAATGAATAAATTCTTTTTATAACCAAAAGATGAGATAACACTCTATATTCTCTGTATTTACATTTTGTACTGAAACAAAGAAAGGTATTTTATTACGACTCATCTGTAGGATGTTAACTACCACTTGGCCAAATTTCAAGAATTAGCAGCAATTGCATTAAATCCCCCACAGATACTAAATAACAGATATGATCTAATCAGAAATTATTCCTCTCAGGATTTGATTTTATCCAAATATAAATCAGATAAATTAAGAAATATAGGAGGAAATAGCAGGTTCAAGCTCAGTAATGATTTTTAGTAATTACCGATTTAACTTAAAACTTAAAATTGAATGCTACCTCATTTCCCTAGCTGTCGCTGTCCAAACAACTCTTTGAAAACAGAAATGACATTATGACAGTATTTAATTTTTATCATGGAAGCTATGTCATACAATACAGTACAGACAACACAACAGTAATTATGCATATGTTGTTGAGCACCCAATAGGTCGTGCCACAGTTTATCAGAGCTTTCTCAATGATTACCAGCACAGTGGTCTAAACTTGTTATCATTTTGATTCCAAAGTAACTCAATTTAATTTAGAATAATTATTCAGTTCTAAACTATTGTAACTCAGAGGAGAAATTGTCCCTCTCTCTGTGTGTTTGTGTGTGTGTGTGTCTATGAAGTATTACTTTCCAGCGAAGTCAGATCTACTCTTAACACAACTGTACAGTTCAAGTCTTTGAGATTTATGATAGCTGTATATGTTAAATGTCAAACAAATTAAAAGGCAAAAACTGGGGAAGAAAATCTTGCTTACTTAGACTAGAGACATAAGAAAAAAACTATGAAAGGAGCTGTAACTTTCTTTTAACTAAAATGCATATTTGAGATGATGAAACAATTCACAAATTCATGTATAATTTATCATTTTTCTGTAAAAACATTTTAAAAAGTCAAAACACTTCACTCTGACATTTTCAAGTGGAATGTTTTGATTTTTTTCATTTCAAAACAACTTTTCGTTTAGAAAAATTTACCACTTTTTAAGATGATCCCCTGAATATTTAATATTTGGGTCAATCTGAAAGGAAAATCTCAGGTCTCTTTTCTTTGGGAATATTAAAAATGTTCAAATCATTTTTCCAATTGGTTATTCTTTATCCACTTGATCAAAAAATTCATTTATTCACACAGCTCTCCTCTAGCACTCCTGTAAGACTACTATGATAGGCTCAATAGCCATTTCAGCGCCATTAAATGCACGAGTGATGTGTTTAAGCTTCCATCGTTGGTGTTACTGCTCTGTAAAAGTTAATGCAACTTTGGCCAAAAAGAGATGCCCTGTCTGAGTAGGAATGCTACATCAACAATAGCAGTAGATGGAAGCAATCGACTAGTCACGATAGAACTCATGCTTCCAACATCCCTCATTTTGCCAAAAGTTTAACAGGAGAAAAAAAAAAGAAAATTAATACCTACATAACAGGAAAAAAAAAAGAAGCACTTGCATGGATGTGGTCTATATGGATAAACTGAATATGATTTGTACACTAAGGGACTGTGGGATTACACTGCTGTCGTAATATGACTAGCACCCACCAGTTCGTAGTCAATGGGTGATTCTCTTCTCTCTCTGCTAGCATGAAAATTTCTTGGCACAAAATTCCCCGATAAAGTGGAAAAGTCAATCCAAACATGAAGTTTAAAAAAAGAGAAGCTGGATTTTGACTTAATCATTTCTAGATAACAAATACTATGACTGTCATCTTGTCTGTTTGGTTCCACATCCCCCGTATCAGCTATGTATTTTAAGAGTGATATGGAAGCAGAGCTGAATTTGCTCAGGGAGCAACCAGGCTGATACTTTCATGAGGTTTCAGATAGACCTTGGATTTAGAGGTTATTCAAGGGTAAATTTAATATCTGCTGAGTGGATAGGTAGTGGCGTTGAAAGTGTGGAAGTTGGCACCGCAAGATTTAATTATTTGGTCTTACTTTTTTTTTTTAGAGTGCATGCTGAAAGAAATTGGCAAAGCAGATCCCACAAATTTCAGCTAGCTGTAACTGCAAGTCACTAAACTAGGCAAATCTGTTGTCATTCTCCAAGGTATTGAAAGGGTCAACACCAAAAAAACCAGGAGCCTTGCTCTTGTTACAGTCGAGCCTGAAGCACCATGTGTGTCACTCTGTGAACTAGATGATTCTCCACTCAACAACTTTGTGGAGAAGGGCATTCCTTCTGGATTTGGGCCTGGGGTCAAAAAGATAAGAGCAGACTTGTATGTTAGCAATATTCCTACATTCTAAACACTGTGCAGATTCCACCCTCCCCGCCACCGCCCTCCCCCTTGGTTTTCTGGTAAAACTGTTATAAATAAGAAAAAGCAGAAGGCAGAGACTTCTGCAGAGGGGAGACCTGCAAGAGACAATGGGTTAAATCATGACCAAGTGAATCAAACGTACAGGGAATCATCTACCTGCACAGGCTAGAAATAAGATCATTTCAAAGCTTATAAGTGAACTTGATGCTGTCCTTTAATGTGCCACTAAACAATTCATAAAGTTCATGGTTGGAGTTGACCCCTGTTACTGTGCTCCTTCTTGGCAGTGTTTCTAGGAAAAAGCTATTGCACATCTGTAGGAAGCTCCGCACAGGAGAACAGACGTTTATTTGAAACAAACCAAGGATTCTCATGATCAGATCCCTATAGACATACAGACTGTGAGCCCAACAGCATCTTATATATCAAACTGTACAGACCTGGGACCTTTTAGACTGGGAGATCTTCAGACTTCTATATTCCCCATAATCAGATTCTTCACATGATTACTTTTTTTAGTTTGTTATACAAAAAGTTTTAAAATTACTTGAAATTATACTCATGGTAGCAATTGCAACAATGGGTTTGTCTGTAATTTATCCTAGGGATTTGAAACCAGGTTTATTTTATACCAGGGAACATACTGCTATAATACATGTGCTAGAGCAGTTAGGAGTTACCAGATTTAGTAATCATTCTGCCTTTTAATGTCTCTATGCAGATCCCACTTACTTATCAATTATATTTTATTTGATAACTGGGGTGCTTTCAGTTGTTAAGGAAAACATATAAGACACACTTCCATGATGCCCAGAATACTCCAAGCTACAACAGATAACAGAGCTCCTAAAGTACCATTAGATGCCTAAGCATACTGAAAAACACAAAATCAATCAGAAGAATACTCTCTCTTACACTCATTGAAGTACTTATGCTACACAAATGAATAAACATGAGTAATTTCAACGGTCGTTCCTGGATTTAATGGCTCAAATGACGCAGATATTTGCCTTGTGCACTCAGCCTGGATAGTATCTGCCAATACAAAAACTGATATCAGATTTGAAACCAAAGAAGTAGCATACTTATATTTAGCAAAAACTTTGCTCCTAAACTGCTCCTCTGGTCTGGGAGAAATGGGCTCTTTGAAAGGGACAAATAGTGTGAGCAATCAATGATCCTTTGTCAAGGTTTGCTTTTAAGACTGCCTAGCTTTAGGCATTGAACTGATGTGATTCTTCAAAATAAGAAGTTAGACCTTCCAGTCTCTCTATAGAGCAGCTGGAAGAGGTAGATTTCTCTGAGGAGTAATTCATCTAAGAATCTCAGGACACTAGAGTCAGGTGAAGTTTGTCAGTGTGAATATGCTTCCAAGGAACTGCACTGAAAATAATGGTAATTAGATCTTTAAAATAATACTTTCTTAAATAAAGTGGCAATCATCCTGTTTTCATCTGGACTTTGAAACAGAGACACATATTCATATCCTTTTTTTTAAGAGTTTTCTTACTTATAAAGTAGAATCCTTTCATAATAAATTTTAAGACTCAAACAATAAACAGCAACAAGCATCATTAAGGTCATCATCAGGACCAACAAAAATAGTAAAATGCAAACTAATAATTTCTGAATGTGAAGAGCATATAGTATCTGGAACTTTTCTCATCACTTCTGTGTGAGGCAGGATTACCTCTTTTAAATTAACTTGTCTCTATAACGAAGAAAATGCATTTCTGTTTTATCATATAGACACAACAAGCTCTTCAGGACAGAAATAACTGAAATTACCAGAGGCCATTAGCTACATATAAAGTTTCTTTTTCAATATAACCATATGTAGTAATGCACCATACCCATAGTGCTTGGCAGTATTGTGAGATTCGGTCACGGAATCACGGAATCACAGAATTTTCAGAGTTGGAAGGGACCGCCAGAGATCATCTAGTCCAACTCCTCTGCTGACGCAGGAATGCCTAGAGCACATTACTCAGGACTGCATCCAGGCGGGTCTTGAAAATCTCCAGAGAAGGGGACTCCACAACCTCCCTGGGCAGCCTGTTCCAGCGCTCTGTCACCCTCACCGTAAAGAAGTTTTTCCTTATGTTTGAATGGAACTTCCTATGTTCCAACTTGTGCTCGTTGCCCCTTGTCCTGATGCTGGGAACCACTGAAAAGAGTCTGCCTCCATCCTCCTTCAACACACACTTTAGATGTTATCGTAAGCAGAAATGCTCAGTGAAGTCCAGTGTGGAATGGTCTGTTGCAGAAAAAGTCAATCCAGAAGCTTTCCTAAGGTATATTTCAACTTGTCCATTCTCTTGATGAAGAACAGAACCCACTGTTGTGTTAATGACAGGTAAAGCTGAATTTGTTGTGCCAGCAACTCTCTGCCCTGCCCTGCAGTGAGTGGTTGCCACTGGATGAATGCATGGCACCTGCCTGCTGGAAGTCCTGTATCACGGGGCCAGGTCTGGACTGAGAACGCTGCTGCAGCTCCAGCCATACCAATCTCTCCTGGCACAGTTAGCATTATTTCAGAGCCAGATTTGAAGGCAAAGATGTCTATAGTACAGTTAAAAGGAATGCTACTCTCTCTCTTCTTCCTGCTTAGCTGATTGATTTTTTGTTCTCATTTTCTTCATTTTCTTGCCTTTGTTCTTACAGGAGTGGCATGGTAGCAATATCAATGGTGACGCTGCTGCTGTGACAAAACGTGCTGCAAGCCTCTGCATTTCTAGGTTGACTTCAAATGTTTGATCTGCTCTTTTCTGGGTATGACACAACTTATCCCACTTCTGCAGAACACTCGTCCACTCAGTTTTAGGCACTACCTGAACTCAGCTGTCAGCACCCTATATGGTCAATGGAAAAAATAAGCACCTCCAAGAAGTCGTTTAGATTTTAGGTGGCTGAATTGTTCTCTACATGAGCTTCTCTCATCTTATTGAATACTGAAGCCTAGGAGAGGTATTCTCTCAGCTTAGTTGCCTCGAGTAGACTGGATCAATTCAGGATTATGGGACAAATATAAATGCTCAGTTGAGAGCTGAGAAGCAAATTACCCAGTACATAATCTCCACTGAATGTATGGCAATAATACAAAATAGCAAACTACTTGAGCGGTGGAATATCACTGTCAGATTTAGTTTAAACATCATAGTATTTCTATATTTTTGTTTATTTTTGTATAATTAGTGGAATAATTCACCATCTTGTAGGGAAATAACAAGTTGTAGGCAACCAGTAAAGGTCTGTACCCTAAATTACAAAGATAATATATTAGGTGATGATAAAGGTGACTGAATTTGAAATGGAATGTAAATAGTGAGAATGTGGCTATATACATCATCTGTTTTCTGTCCTCTCACATCAAATGTATTTTGGTACTAGACATTTCAGCTGCTAACTGATCATTTTTGTTTTTCTAGAGATAGAGTTTTAGGCTAGGTTACTATTATTCAGCTAAAGTTTTTTCTGATGTCTGGACTAAAGAGAATTGTAACTCCAGCTGTCAGCTTCCAGCAGCCAATAACAAACCTATTTACTTGGAAATTTTGCCAATTTTAATTAACTATTACGTCTACTAGTATGTGAAAGCACTGCACTTAACTAGTGCTATGTCTGGGTATGTTGTCTTTACCTTAAAAGGTCAGTGCAGTCCTATGCTTTTATAACAGAAGATAGAAAATCAAGCTATTTGTCGTCATCCCATTGTGTGTCCTGTGTGTCGTGTCCTCCGCCCAGTTTTCCAATATATCAAGATTTGTTTACTTGCTTGCTTTTTCCCAAATGTATATCTACTCGTAAAGATATCTAATTGAGTCTGAAAAAGCTTTTTGCAAACTTACCTGCAATGTTAATCTACTATTGTTATTTTATGTTTGTGTGTATGTGAGAACACATACATATTCACACATATGGCTGAACATATGCTTAGGACAATTAAAAGACAGTATCGAGCAAAACCAAAAATCAAGAGACCTCTCCCTTTTTTGAGTCTATTTTAACATGTACCTTTGATTTGAGAGGGCATTTTGCAGGTAGGATAACCAAGTAACTTTCCAGTGAGGTAGTGGTCTGTGTCATACCATTTTCATTACCCACGTTGGGTCATTTGTGACATGGTTAACACTTACCAAGCCATGAAGGTCAAGGAGTGTAAGTTTACAAAAGCCTGAGCACGTTGGCTTTAGAGCCTCCTCAGGTTAGTATTTCTACTCTGTCATTGCCCGTTCTTTATTTGTTCACAGCTACAGTCAGTAAGCTGGCAGTAGGCAACTTCTATAAGTATGTCTTAACCCTGACCTATGTGAAACATATCAGAACAACGGTGGGTATTTCTAATCACACTGTAGGAAACAGCTCTCAGAAAGTGGCTGTCACAGCTTGTCACTTTGTCATATTTACAGGCACACAGGTATTTGAAGCACCCCAACGTATCTGTGAGTAATTGGCATGATGATTCGAATCCATTGCTAGCTATGAATTAAATATCTAAACAGTTTTGGTTAACGAACTAATTATCCTAGTGGAAAATTGTATCCAGTTTATGCAGTGAGCTGGAAATAGAACAGAGGCGAGACATTGCTGTTCCCAGAGTAACTATGATTTTTGATGTGAAAGGAGAAGGCATACAAGTTAAGATATATCTTACTGATGTACATTGTAGACGGTTTAAGACCCCTCACCTAATCCGAGTCTGTCAAAAGAATCTATGCATTCAATAAGTAGTTTGTAGCAAGAGGGGCGTAGTACTGAATAAAGAGGACACTAAGAGGAGTCTGACACTTGAAAGGTCTTTGACAGCCTGTGGCCGACCGCTGATAGTGTTTAGAATAGACATTATTAGACTTGGTGTATCTTATCAGAATGAACAGGGTTGTTTGAAAATTAAACAATGTGAAAAAAAAATTTCTCACACTCAGAATTTTAATACTTTTGCACTAAAATACACATTTCCAAAACCTGAAAAAAACCCAACTATTCTTCTAGAGTAGATTTTTTAATCCGCATAGAACAGGCATAATCAAACCACAGGATTATTTAAGTGCATTGTTATAGTACTATGTAAGCTTATACTTATAAAACCAAAATAAAGAATTTTTATTTAAAATGAGGAGCTTTGTAAATGGAAAGAAAAATACAAACATTTTTTTTTTAACCTCCTTTTGTTTGTTCCTTTGTTAATATCTTGCTCTGCTAGGTTTACAAATCCTAAATAAATAGAAATTAGTGCTCCTTACTTTGCAGTCCATTTGCTTTAGATGTTTGCCTTGAGGGACATTTGTGTATTCTACTAATGGCTGCAGCAGAGTGCTGTCTCATTTTCATTCTGGCAAAAAAAGGCCGTTTCCATGGTTACAGTTTCATTTGCTAGAGAGAAACTGATGGCTGTTAGTGATCCCATCATAAGCAACTTCTGTCAGATTTCTTATCAAGTAGACATATTTTGACAAAGTGAAAGATAACACCATAATAAGAGAACTAAGTTGCTACTCTATGTAATGAACCATTTAGCATTAAATGAAATGTGAAACCACATTCTTAAGACTGAAGGTGGAGAGGAAAAAGTAATATTTATAATTTACGAAAATAAAAATATTCGGTGCTGGAATAATGACAGCCTGCTTGCTTTCTGTTGTCAAGGTAAATCTAGTAGCATAACATTGATTTATATTTTAGGGTCAGATACAAACCTTTGCAACCATCTATTTCACAGAAAGGCTGCGTGGAGCTATAATAACTTTTAGGTTTTCCTGGGGTAGCCCATTTGGTCAGGTATAGCCCAAGGCTGAATTAAGGGCTAAATGCATGGCTGGTAGGTCAACCCCCCACCTGGTCCCAGCTCAGCATATAAGACTTAGTCCAGCATTTTGCCCCACAAAATACATGCCATCTCCATCCAGAAGAAATACTGCAGGCTCAGAAACCCGGAAGAAACTGATCCAACCCTTTGTTCCCGTGAGCTGGGCACGATGCCAGACCACAGGCAAGATTTGCCCCAAAATATCTTGTTGTGGAGAAAGTGTTTATTGGACCGCTATGTAACCTGAGGACTGAAGTTAAATATGGTTATTGAAGGGAAAGGAAGATAGTATACTGCTTAATTTTAGAGGGTTGCCTTGTGTTTCGAGTCTTCAAGGTATCATACAGAGGCTGCATCACCAGGTTTCCAGGCATTCTTGGTTCATTATCTCAGGAAAGTCTAAAAAAAACATCCAAAACCTAACCAATAGAAGAGGAGAAGAATGGAGGGAGACAAATAAAACACATTGAAATATTAGGACAAAACCAAAATACCACGAAAGATATATCCCAAAAGGTTGTGGGAGAGAACTGAAATATCAAAGGAAGGAATACTCAGGTAAGATTAAATACTAATATACTGTACATAAGGTGGATACCCTGGGGTTAAGCTGAAGATTTGTAAAGTATACTTGTATTAATGCATATCAAGCTTTTTCTCCTTAGACTCCTCTATAAATCTCCATCTATATACAGATATTTGTTTAAAATTTAATCTCACTTGAAGTAGAGTATCAGTTCATTATTGCCCTTCACTTTCTGCAGTCATTCAGCTTTACAAGTGATGTGAAATGCTATCAGGCTAAAAAGATAGTGCCTGATTCTTACCTAAATTAAATTTTTTTTTATATTTCTCCAGCACATTTGGAAATGGGATGTAACTCTTTAATCAGTTCTAAGTAATTCTTCATTACCTTGCTTTGGAAAGGTACTTTAGAATAGCTAAGAGAGGTCAGTAGTGGTGTAGATCTGCTTTGTACTCAAGATGCACTCTAGGATCAGGGCTATATGTGAGTTTGAATTACCTCCAAAAAGCTCGCAATCCCCCAAAGGCTTTTCTGAGATACAAACGCAGTTGATGTCCTGTAGATTCACCTTTAATTCTTTGTTATTATAAATGCTGTATACTCCATGGAGGTTTGAAAGTGTTCACTTGCCTGACCTGACTTCTGTCATGATTTAGCAGAATCTTAGCTTTAAGGTACCCATCCAGCACTTTAGGTTACTTTTGCCATTTCAAATATTACTTACAACCACAGTGTGTAATATTGTCTGGAAATGTAGGCACTAGAACTCAAGACAAATGGCACTAAGCTCATTCTTACAACGTCCTTCAGAACTGGATCCTGCAGCAGGACTGTTAATGCACCAACGCATATGATTCCTGGAAACTGTTTGAATTGAGGAGCCTATGTCAACATGTCTGGATACATGGCTGAAGCCAAAGTCATTCTCTGAAGTCCTGTTTCTTTCACAAGAGCCAGACATTACTTTCTTTCACATCCAAGGATCCCACTGACTTGAATCTAGAATGAGTCCCTCTGTCATCTTTCTTTCAATAAACATAAAGGATTGGATCTTCTACAGCAGCTGGTGCTGCCCTACTTCAGGTTCCACTGAAGTTAATGATAAAACTCTCTCTGGTTTGAACTCGAGCAGAGTTAGGTCCATGGTACATGCTTTTGAAATATCCCACTCCATATGGTTTCTAGAGTTAGTGATGAACAAAAGGCACTGAAGTAATCTGTACCTTTCAGATAGGATTTCTAACATACGTATAATAAAATCAATGACACAGGAATTGAATGCGTAGCACTGTATTAAATTCCATCAGCAGTAATACCATATTTCTAAAGCTGTGGGAATGTTAATATCCGTGTTTGCACTGCAGCTGTGCTTTGCCACAACCTTGGGAATCTATTTGTTTATGAATTAGAGTCAGACAGAGGCAGGGTGAGTGTATTCATGACATGAATGGGGGCTGAGTGAGAAAGGATGCGGGGCCTGCATGACCCAAGAGCTGTAACTTCAGCAGGCAGTGCTCCTCAAAAGAGATACAGCTTCCTTAACGCCTCTAATGAATCTAAATTGGACAGACAGAGACAACAAATAAGTTAGCATAGTTACTCCAGAAAGGCCTCCACAGAACATCAAGTTTTGGAAATTCTTTCTTCCTTTACCTTTTTCCTTAAACACAAACTTCAGATGATCGTGCTTCTGTGTTTACCGAAGCTGCTGTTGTGAGGACCACAAATGGATCTTTCCTTTTTCTTGTTATCATATACATGATGTTTACCACAAACTACACAAGGACTGAAATAGTCCTTTTCTTTAGAAAGTGTGGCAAAGATGACTTAACTGCATTGCCAAGAATACCAGAAATGTAAGTGGTTTAGGGTCAGAGTTGCCACTGCAGCTCAGTCCTTCCATGAGTACCTAAATAAGCGGCCTAATTTTTATCAATGTTTTGCTCTTACACAGTTTCTAATTTGAACAACAGTTGTTATGTTGTCAAGTCCTAGGAACAAGCAGTCCTAACATTTAAGGGCCTAAGAGTTTTATATGTTTGACTTTCACTGGGATTTGAGCACTTAATTCCCATAGCGCCTTCTAAAAATCACAGATGAGGAATTTAACCATTACTCATTCTTTTAAAGAAGAAAAATTCCTGTATAGATACATTTATTTGTTAATGTCTCAGTGAAAGATGCCATGTCACCTCCTGGTGCCAAAGATCTGCTTGGGCAAACTGACAACTGTGAGCAACAACTAAAACTGACAACTTCATAACCTTGCCAAGTATTAGGAAAAAACGGCTGTTCATTCTGCCTGTGGTGCATAAAGGGCTTTTCACGTCTCAGTATCCAGGATGTTGCCATGTGGGAAAAGGAAAGGTCCTGACTCAAATTGTTTCCCGTTCAAATAAGAAATAGTAAAAGCAAATCTTGTAACATTAGCAGTATCTTAACAAACTCTGGGTCTGACACATGTGAGTCATGAAAACAGAAGCAGAGAAGCTCCTTCAAGCTCACATGGTAAATACCAAGATGCAATTTGGTGGTAGGGTGTATCACAGACAGGTATCTCTTAGGAGACAGGTCTCATCCTACATAAAAGAAAGAAACAAATTTTCTGAAATCCAAGTTTAAGTCACTCTAGGTGCATCAATGTAACAAATTTCCAAAGCAATTTGCCATTCAGCAAAGGCGGTGACATCAGTTTTCACAGGACATATCTCAGCATTCATGTGACAGACAGAAGGGGAGAGCAAAGGTAGCAAAATTCACCATTTGCAATAAAGCTAAGCTCAGATGGATACTATGTAAGGCATTCTACTGATAAGGTATTCTCAATTTCATGATACCACCTGAATTTTCAAGGTACAAATTTAATTGTTCCATTTCAAACTGATCCCAGAACTGATGTCTTCAGAAAAGTTAAGAATGGATAACATAAAAAACCAGACAGACAAATGGACAGATATCAGAACATACTTTTTAAAAAATGTTAAGATCAAAGGTAACACATATTTTGTCAAGAAGGATGCACAGAAGATGTGTTAATGCTACATATACCACAAGTTGCAAATGTTTCCCAGCAAGAGAGCAGATTAGGCCAAAAGCCAGCAGTATGCAAGATTTCAAATGGTTCCTGCAAAAGGGGGCAAGTAAGGTGTGTTTCCTTTATCTTTAGTATACAGAAACCAACATTTTAGATCAAAAAGACTTTCCCAAATCTTCTTTTATTGAAAACACCATATGTAACATTTCCACATATAAAGAAATCACCTATTTTTTTTTTATTCAGGAGCTTCAGCCAAATTGACTCTTTCCTTCAAGCAAACTGCAAGCTTAGAATTTTCCAATGAGAAAATGAAATTTCCCAGCAGCTTTCATGTATTTTTTTTCCTTCTACTTCAATCATTCCTGGAGTGGAAAGAAACTATTTAGCGATGTAAAGCAATACTACACAATAGTTCAGTGACAGGAAGTGAAAAATAATGTATCTTGTGGGGAAATCACACAGTTATCTAATTAGACAGGATATTGTGAAATATAATTAGTTTATGTTTGCTGAGTACTTAAAAAAATGCAAAGCTCTTTATAAATGCTAACCATTAATATTTAACCTAGGCATATATAATTAACAAAAGCCTGTTCTAGGTGAAGCATTAGAGCTAATTAACAACCCTACTTTCATGAGAAGTACTATCATATTCTACATCTTCCTAAGGTGCTAGGACCTTGCTTTTAAGAATGAAATACAGAACCTGTACAGTACTTTTAAAGATTAAAGCAGCAATTCAAGTTGCTGTTTCTTTTTGTTTGTTTGTTTTCGATAAAAACATATCCCACAGAATATCATATGCTTACTCTTTTCCTAAGCACTTGTGGGGTCGTTTTTGGAAGGATTCCACCTAACCAGGTCTTACTTGATTTCTGGAAATTAATGAGATTACATTACAGAAGTGTTTGGCAGCAGACTGAGCAGCCATCATTCCCATTTCACTGTCACAGATAAAAGTTGGAAGTAGTTCCGCAATGTCAGTGTGGTCACATCAGCATGAACCATGGCAAATGAGAATTGAACCAGGCCTACCATATCCAAGGGAAAGGTGAATTTTGGGATCTGAATTAAGTAGAGAAATGTTGAAGGAGTTAGTAACAATCTGCTGATTGTGAGGAAAGTCCATTTTTTTGCATTCAAAGAACTAGAGTTCAATTTTAAAGGCAGGAAAAAACTAAATCCTGAATTGCAAAAATGTAGTGGCAAAGGTTTGATACATAGAGGCCCTATATTTGAGCCAAAACAAACTTTTATGACATATGATGTTTATACAAAGAATAATGACTTCTGCTATTTCCATCCAGCTACTCTGTGTAGCTTTGTACCACTGTAAATTTTGTTTGTTACATGAACTTTAGCACTGCATTTTAACAACAAAAATGTTGTGCACTGACACTTTTGTTTTACTTCAGTTCGTCAAGTAAAGTTTAAAATTTTTGTTTCCTGTGAAAGAAATAGAATCTGATATTCAAATACAAAACACTAGTCATAACCAAACTTTAATTTTGTGGTCTGTATGGTATGAATTTTCCTCAAATAGAAAGGTATTACTCTGCTGGCCAAAACGTTGCTTAATCCACATAAGATGAGCAACACCTGCGTATTTATTAAATACTGAACTGATGAAAAAAAGAGTTAGAAAAGTCTTCCTAATCAGCAGGATTAAAATAGAGACAATCTCCAAGGATTTACTAGCATGATATTTTACTGAGAGATTGCACAAAACATGCTCAAAGTGGGACAGAAACAGAAGGAAAAACACAGGGTGAGTAGCAAAAAAATCCAGCCATGACACATTAGTGCAATGTGAGAAAATAAAAAAGCAATAAACAAAAATAGATATTGAATGAAATCAGTGCCTGGAAAGCTAAGGGAACAAAATGTGCCTAATGACTGTCCTGCAAACCTTTACTTAGGCAAATGTTCCGTGCTCATGCAAACAACTCTATTTTTGTTAGCTGGACTGTCCATGTAAGGATAAAATTTTGCAGTTGAGGTCCTAAAAGATTTAAGTATACTTTTTTGCTTGCTCATGTCTCATTAATGTAATGTAATCTGCTATCTCCGGTTCCTCATCCTGGGATACTCAAGTAAATCTTAACATTAATTTCTAAGATCCATCAGCAAAATATATTTACTATACATACACTGAGACAGAATCCTCAGCTTGTTTTGAATGAGCACTTATCCAGTGGTCTTTTTTTCCCCTGAAGCTAGTAATTGAGGACATGACCCTTTAAATTTCTATCCATTGGGTCTAAGAATCAGAGCAATATTATAAATAATTTCACAAAAAGAATCCAGCTAATATCAAAGAAACCCCCAATATATTCAAAGTTCCAGCTATAAGTTTTCCACCTCGAGCCGTGAGGATTACATATCAATGTTATTTTTCAAATTACTGTTTCAGTTTTCTGGACTCATGGTAACTTTAGATAAATGCATACTTTCATTCCAGCTGATACTTGATCTTCTTTTAGTCTGAAGCTGAATTCATTATAAGCTATAGAAATATGCAGAAAATGGAGACACAGACCAAGTGGTCTTAACAGATGTGATCTCATCAGGGTTCCATTTGTTAAAGGAAATCATTGAATATTAACTAAAAGTTAATTAGACCTAATTGCCAATTAGGAAGAAAAAGTAATTTGAAATTATTGGCTGCCAGTGTCTTATTATTACCTTTAAGAAGCTTAAATCTTGAAGACGATCCTTAAATATGTTACCTGTCCATATATCAGTTCTAGTATGCTAAGTCCATTGCTAAATTCTGGTTCATTGAAGGAAGTCTCACAGGTCTCGAAAGATCCGAAGGAAAAGACAAACAACTTGTCTTGAAACACTGGAAATACTGAAGGACTCACTAACTTGCTTGCATTAGAAATACATACACTTTTATTTTAGTTTTGTTTGCCAAAGAACTTCTTCATTTTTAAAAATAGTTGAAGGGACACCAAACTATATTGGGGTGCAGAGATTATGCTGAAAATGAAGAGACTTGCATCTGTCCAAATGATGTACACTTAGTAAGAAGGCAGTGCACCACAATGTGTGAACATAACACACTTCTATCAGTCTTTGCATCGCGGATCATTAGCTGTAGAGTCAAGATGGCTTCTACCCATCGCTACAAAAACCATGGGAATTCAGTGTACTTTGTCTTGTGAGTGTCCTAGTAAAATAAAGGTCTGGAGAGACAAAAAGTAGACCTTGCCACAGATCATACTTTTTTGAATATAAGTTCAAAAATATAAGAATACTATGACATCCACTGTAGCTGAGAAAGAAGGTATGGACAGATGACTGACGAGAATGCAAGTAAAGGCCATGAAGTGGTGAGGTCAATCAGTGACTATCATCTTCTGCATTGAGCTGTCTGATCCCTCTTTGAAAAATTAATGTGGTCAGTGATATGAGAGAGTTGCAGAACTACTTCCACGTATGTCCTCAATCTGTCTTCTCTCCTATCTTAAAGGAAACTCAAGATGTGTTGTAGTTGACACAGTAAGTCCCAGTGAAAATAGTGCAAAATGTCAGATTTAGAAACTTACTTCAGGGCTGAATATCTGGACCCTTAATTTTTCAAATAAAATATTATTTTTATGAGAATTAACTCTATAGATAGGACAAGAAACTGTAACTTGGCTTTGAACCCAGCTCACAAAAAACTAGCACCTGTGCCTACCTAATAATTCAAATTCTTGGAGGGTCACCTTCAAGAATTATTGTCAATTAACCAGGTGGCTTCAGCTGGCCTCTAAAATGCCAGAAAGAAGAGACAGGCAGAATATCCAACCAATTCAAGCACTTAGGGGGATAATGCTGCAATAATGGCAAGGGGAGTGGACCTGGATGATCTTTAAGGTCCCTTCCAAATGAAACCATTCTATGATTCTGTGAATTCTTGGTGTAGTGTTCTTCAAGAAAGGTTTCCTGTAAAACCAAAAATATCCTATAATAATTCCAGTCTTGCTGCTTGATATGAAAAGAATGCCCTACATATTAATAATATGAGCTTTTCTGCTTGAGGTTTTCTATTGCCTTACAGGTATTATAAAGTGGGATCAGTACAAGTTGCCCTGGAGTGGCTCGATTTGAAGGGATCTGCTGTGAGTTAATATGAACTGCACCTTATTTTGCAATTAAAATTTATATGTCAACTTCTGCCTGTGAGTTGCCATACATAGCCACTCAGCAGAGTCTACTGACACCTTTCACTGCAAAATCCACACGATCAACTAGATCCTCTTTTCCAAAACCAGTTCCAACACAGCAAATTTGGCACCACTTCAGCGAAACATCGGTTGCTATCCCAACCCATTGGGCTGGTTTTGAAGATGTTTAAATAAGATACAATTACGTTGTCTGGAGTAAGAATTGATGAATGTCTCCAGGCACCTTTCACTAAGTTTATGTTCTGGATTCATTTTACAGAGAGCACTTTGATTAAAAGAATTATTAGACCTAGCCTTAAGGCTGCTGTGGGAAATTTTTGAAAGAAAGAATAGAAATTCACATCTTGGGTCTCTATGAAATGAAAGACCTCCTGAGACAAGGGTGACGTATAAGGTCTTTTCCATACTTCTACACATTAATAGTATTTCTGCCGAAAGGATTTTGGGAAATATTTAATATTGCTTTTTAGGATCACAAAGTTGTGGGTTTTTTTGACATCTCTTCTTAAACTGACTGTCTATAATCTGGACCTTTTCCAGTTCCTCAATGAGCTTTTTGTAGCATAATGTTTATTCTTAAGGACAATTATTGTCAGAGGCCTGTGCATTTCCTTGGTAACCACAGAGACATTCTGTGGCAAAGAATCTAGCCACTTCTGTATTTGTTTATTGCTTCTGAGTATAAATACAAATAAACCAGCAAAGAATCAGTAAGAATGAAAGCAACAGCAGAAATAATATTTAGTGAAATTGCAGGAGAAAAGTAAGGGCAGCAAAAATTCATCTATCAATGCATTGCAGGAGATTGCCTTACTGAATCTGTCTGGTTCCATAAATACCAAAAATACAGAGACATACTTGGTTTCTTCTTTTCTACTTTTGTTGCATGCTCTATGCCCTCATTCAGCACATATTTAGTTATCTTGGGTTGAGCAGTTACATTGCTCTGTTGATCAAAAAGATCTCAAGAAACCATAAAGTATGCTGATAAAAATGTTTCATATTATGAAAGTATCTTCCCATTTATTTATTTTTTAATTTTTTTTTCAAATGACATACATTCACTAAAAGGTGAGATGGAAAAGGAAAAGCCAGCGTACATCCGCTTTATAACATTAATTTTCATTGCAGAAGAAAAACTTACCTCTTTGTCTTTTGTCTCCAGGAAAACAAGTGACAAATTTTATTGCTTAACAGATTTCACAGAAGATGATATTTAGAGCACAGAAAGTATACCTGAGTACTTATAAGCGCAATCTTAACAGATAGCTAGTAAAGTCACCTACCAAACAACCTCATGTAGAACTCTGTACCTTGTCTAACTATCAATATTAAATTTTTGTTTGTATTGTGCATGTTAAACTTCACAGATATTTTCCAATCTCAAAAATCGTAAGGAAATTCTTAACCACCCAAAATTTCACAAATACTGTTTTGTCACACTTGATGGGAAAACCTGACCTTTTTGTTGTCACTGTACAAACCTCTCCCTTGTTAGCAAACAAAAATCCATTATCTGTTAGTAACTTAGTGCCTACGGTGCAGAGACAGGACTACTACTAACCCTTCTCTCTTGGTCCTGCATCCAACCCAGGTCAAGCTTAAAATGTGACTGTTAAATTCTTCTGCACAAAGACCACATTTTTTTTCTGTAACTAATCATGACAAGTCAGTTAGCATGAATTATACATAATAGTAGAGGAGGCAAGGGAAGGCAGATAGGAAGTATTAATTAATCAATTAATTAATTTTATACCTTCTGGTTAAATTTCTGTTAGCAGCAATTCCATGCTTACCTGGAATTTGTTATATTATTTTGCAGTGGCAGTTAGGCTTTCCACTCTGTCAGTGGCTCACACAAAGCAGAGCAAAGGCTTAAGAAATGCCCCCTCATCAGCTATTTTGTTTCTCAGGCTACCATTAATTCATAAATAAAAATTAAAATGTTTGCATTCCTTCTATTGAGGTTTCCTGTCTGTGAGGCCAAAACCAATCTCAAGTCATAAGCAAGTGTACCAGCAGGAGAGGGGAATGAGAGTTCTTGGGTTTGCAGACCACCGACAGCCCTCATGCAGAGCAGGAGACCATAGCCAGGCTGCGGCATGGATGGGGAAGCTACACGCTGGGTGTCACTAATGAGCAACGTGGCAGAACCAGACGGTGGTAATCTCAATGGAAGCTCCACCTGAAGGCAGAGCTACTGAGATAAGCAGTTGAAAGGGTCCAAAGGACACCAGGCAGAGTTGTTAGGTCTAAGGCGCAGGCAGTAGCACCCTGCATGAACATCTATTTAAAGAAAATTTAGAACAAAGAGAGGGTTTTATAGCCTGATGCAAAGCCCATTAAAGTCAATGCCTATCTGGAAGCATTTGGGAACCCCAGATAACGTTAAGAAATGGGAAGGCTCTAGGGTTCCTAAAAATTAAAGAGTAACATCCGTAACTTAATGGACCTTACTGTTGGCAATAAACATGAAGAAATTCCTCACAGAAAGTTGATGCAGAAATTAATATGGGATGAATGACAGAACCTTGTCCAAGTCTGGGATGGAAACCTCAGGACAGTCACCAGAAAAAAGGTGTTTCACTTGAAGTTCATTATGCATTTTTCCCTCTTAGTTTGTCCCAATCACTTGTAAGACAGTAAATTCAATAGGGCCAGAAATTCAGTACGGGGTGGATGCTGAGCCATATTTTAGCTTTTTGGGATCTGACCCAGTAACAGTAACAGTTTCAGTAAAACAGTACAGAAACAGTAAAACTGTTTCACCAACTGAGTAGTCTGTGGCTTTTGTTTTTTAAAGTCTGATATTTTCATTTGATGGATAATTTCAAATTGCTACAGTTATGTGTGCAGTGGATAAATTTCTTTTTTTTTTTTGTGGCTAGTTTTCTGTTGGTTTGTTGTTTTTTTTGTTTTGTTTTGTTTTGTTTTGTTGTTTTTTTTTTTTAAATTTGGGTTCTTTTCCCTATGGTTATGGAGCTTGACAGCATGATTCCCTCTTGGGGAAATTGGACATATGTAGCTTTTAATTTCTTCTGGAGAAAGGAGCAGCTAAATTAAAAGTAGCAGGATGTTTCTCACAAAAGGACAAATTTTCTACCCAGCTTGAGCTGTGGCTCAACTTGAGTAATTTTGTGGGAGAAATCATGCTCCCTACAGGGGAATAATTGCCAGTGGCTCAGCACATTCCCAGTGGGCATGTCATTTTAGCGCTGTTTCCCTAAACCTTAATTCCTCACATAGTAGAATCACCATGGAGTTGCAAGAGGATTCACTTAACAGGGAAGAACCCAGTCATTCCAGTGGGAATGTTGTTTGGGTGAATAGTTCATGATTTGACCTTCAAACAAGAATGACCTTTTAGGTAAAACCTCAGTGACAATCTGGGTTTGGCTGCTGGGTATCTCATCACCTCTTGTGTGGCCATGAATAAGGCTCCTTATTTCCCTGTGTCTCGGTTACCTATCAGCAATACTTCCTTCTCTCACAGAAGTGTTCTGAGGAGTTCGTTAACATTTGTGAAGTATTTAAATGAAGAACTTACTGACGTAGAAATAATTCAGGGCTGGGCACTTGTGTGCACACTATTATTCCCAGCACAAAACAAAACAAAATGAATGCCTAATTGATTTGGAGTGTTGAGGAAATGTTCTTCCATGTTTCCCAGATGGTAAAAATCCCAATGTATGCAAAATATGAATAGGACAAGCAATTGTGCTTGAAGCAGAAACTTTGACACTGTGCCTCAACTTAACTAAAACCATCTGCTTGTGCATGAACAGTAGTAAAAGACTTGGCAAATATACAAAGTGGAGTGTATACACAAACCCAGGTGATAAGTAACTATCAGAGAGTTCACTTCATTGCAAAGCAACAACAGTAAGTTTATCAGACATGCTCAAGAATAGGCAAACAGGTCCAATTAAAAAAAAATCCTCAGCAAGTCTGACCCTGCAATTAATCACGATAGCTTACTAAGTAACAATTAACTGCAGCTTAAATGATAGTCTGAAGAGCAAGCGGCTTTCTGGGGGACAAAATGCATGATATGGGAAACAAGACTTCTGAATTTGACCATTCGTACCTGCAACTGGTACCTCATAAGAGAATGTTGCCCATGTATTGCAGAACCAACATGTCTGGTTAGACTGAGATCCCTTTGAAAATTTGGTTTACAGTCAGTTGGAAAAATGCACACTACATTACCAGAGGGAAAAGCAAGAGATTTGAATTTTAATGTAGTGCTCAAAATTTTGATGTGTTTATTACTATTTTCCCTTAGATTGTCTTCAGTGTTTTAAATCTCCAGCCTTGAATTTACAAAAAAAAAAAAAAAAAAAAAAAAAAAAAAGTGTATGTGGAGGTGAGGGAGCAGTCAAAGAATATAACAAAAAAAGTATTTTAAGTTTTAGGTGGATACTCTTGAGATGTAAGTGGCAAGCGGGCTCGAATGAAATGAATACAGAATCTGAATCACATACAATTTACCTCAAGATTCTAGCAATATTGTCAGTGTTCTCTGGTACATTTGATTTCCAGTAATATGTGTTGTATTTCATTATTCTATCACATTAGAAGTTACTCTACAATTAATACTAACTGATTACTTTCTCTAATGAGTCATTGTTTACCATTGTAGACTATTAGTTTAGCTTAGGGTCTTGAGCCTAAAAGCACAATTTTTGCAAAACACTTAAGGCAATCATAAGTCCATAGAAGCCTTCTGTATAACCTATTTTACTAACAAACAATTACATTTTAGATTGAAGAGGTGAAATGATTAAGAATATTTGACTTAGTTGCCATGACAGCATGCATTTTTCATCAGGCAGAGTGTAATTACTACAATTTCAATGATGTAAAATCAAGAAAGATGATAACAAACAGCAGAACCATGGAGATATTGCCATTGCAACCAGGTTGCCATGGCAACAGTGATAATAATCTCAGTGATAGATGTTTTCTCTTGCTCTTTCCATTTTGTACGGTTATAACATTCAGAGCCAGTTTTTACCACAGCTTTTTATAGTTTATTAGACTGTCAAAATAGTTTATGAGATGTTGTTGCAAAGGAAATGACTGAGTTCCGCAGCCTAATAAAAATGCCAAATACTCTGTTTACATACTGCTCCAGCATTTAACAAACATTAAAAAATTGTATGAAAAATGATTTGATATTGTATCTGTATTAATCAATTTGCAAGGCATAAGCTCTGTCACTGAAGGTCAAATGAATACCTTCCAAGCATTACTTTTAGAGAGCCCTTTTAAAGTTTATTCTTGACACCATGCTGCTAACTCCTTCTACCTGAGCTGTTGCAAAACATGCAGCTTCCAGGAAATACTTCATTAGACTAGTAGGTAGTTAGCTAGAAAAATCATGTTAATGATTTAAATAATGTAAGAACACTTACTAACTTCACATCAAAGAAGTGGTCAATGCAGATTAAAGAATACTTTGTTTACCGAAAGTCTACCATAGACATGAGATAGCACAAAAAAAATCTAACATAATGTGTGCATGTTTTTCATATACAGGTATACATACACATATGCACAAACTATTGTATGCATATACTATTTCACGCAGTATATTTGTAGTGTATATATGAAGACAGAGAATAACATCTTCACAATGTTACCTACTATGCTACAGAGGTATCAGAAGGCATTGATTAGTAGAGGAAGCATTGAGATTTACTTCTGAAGCAGAAATAAAACCACTTTTTATAGTTTTAAAGACTGACTTTCTAAATCTGAAACAGTAACTCTTAAGGGAGCAATGCAATTTTTAATGGGAATCTTTAGAATTTTTGCAAAAGAAGCATTTAAATATCCTTGTCAAAAATAGATCTTTTTCTCCCTAAGATTAACAAGTCACCATCCATCTTAAAAAAATTATAGAAATACTCTGAGAAACAAAGACATTTAAAATCTGAATACTGAATACAACAAATTATTGTTCTTCATTGAAGTTACCCCAAATTTATTTACATAACTGGAAGAATTGCTGGAACTGCAGTTTCTCCTACCGTCCAGTTTGGCCAGCTGCCTTACACATTTGCTCAGCACTGAGACCTTCAGTAGAGAACAAAACCCAGCAAGAGAAAGGGAGGGACTCCTGAAACGTTATGGTTAAACAGGTGGGTAATGGGGCAGGAAGATTCAGAAAGAGCATGAATGATTATTCACTGCTTTGAGGTGTTAATGTGGATTTGAGGATGGGCATGGGTGACTATTGCCATAATACCAAGCCAGTGGTGACTGATGGCATCAGTTTCAGTCATGCTGCTCCCCAAAACAGTAGTCTCAAGGAGCACAGTTCCTTTATCACGTGGACCTGACTCTGCTCATTCCATAACACATAAAGGCAACCATACATACTGTAATTTCTCCATGAAAATGAATACATTTCCAGTTTAGAGAACGGTTAACAGGTCCTAAAGTCTTTCTTAAGTGTTTCAGACAACTGTAAGCCACAGTTACAAGTCACTGTTCAATCTAGGTTATCTTTCTTGAAAATAAAATAAAGCAAAAGTACTGAAAAAAGCCTGAAGTACTGAAAACATTTAGTTTGTTAATAGAACACTACTAAGTGCTACTGACAGCTTATTCCTTTGGTGTTATGCTTTTGATAAACTAGAGGTTTTTAAATTTATGCTTGGGGAAAAAATAAGTTAATAGATGTCTGCCTGTCCCAAACCAAATAAGAATTTAAATGTATATGCCTCATTACAGTTAATGGATAACATATGTTTACATTGTCTATGTTGCTTGGAAAAATTTTCTTTGTTGTATATGTTAAATGTCTATGTATGCGTGGGTGAGAGACATGAAGAGAAGGAACTCTGGTCTCCAAGAAGATCCACTGTAAGAGTTGACAAATGGTATGTAGCAGCCAAGATTACATAATCATAGACAAAATCAGAGATATTTTACGACATAATAACTGTTGACACTACAGAACTGATCCTAACAGTACATTCGGTAAAATTTCTTTAGTTTAATTTTATCAGATTATGAGAGTGCAGCACTTATTTTTTTTAAATCAAAATGGCTTGTGCTGTGAGAATGGGGTCCTGATATTCAAACGTAATTTCCTTCTGTCAATTTCACATCATTAGACTTAATTATGTTTCCTTACAATTAAACAATTTGGTATAAAGTCTGGTTGTTAAAGATCAAATATTTTTAGTTCCACCTTCATTTTATTTACAGTTTGACTAAACTATGTGTACTAAGAGACATCATCAGTTTAATAGAAACACGCTTTTCCCCGAATGTCTTTTTGCTTTGCATTCTTATTCATACTGCATATGAATTCCACAAAAAACATAACTGAAAAAAATTCGAAAAGAATCTGATCTGCAGGGGGAGTCAAGGGAAAGAGCTAGAGTACTTTAAGCTACTTTAATTTTTTATTTGAAACTATGCAGTGTTCAGGATAGTGGTATCTCTTTAAATAAGCTTTTATTCCCAAGGATACCCATCCCTTCAGCCAACTCACCATTTCTGTTGCTGTTCTTTAAAACTCTTTCCAGATTCACAGTATCTTTTTTGGATAATGTGCAGCCAAAAAAACCCCCACCATGCAATAGTCTAACTGGGATGACATAGGAGCTGTAGAGATACTGTTACTTGCCTCCTTCACCATATGATGTCTTTGTGTATGCAGCCTAAAATTGCACGACCCTTTTTCTGGCAGCTGTTACACATTGCAAATTGATGAATACTTTGCTGTCCACAGTTAATCCCATGTGTTTCTTGCACCATTATTGCTTCCCAGGTTTGTCTCCTTCATCAAACGAACATCCTTGCATTATGTCTGCCAAATATTATATACATTATGCTAAATTTAATTTTTCTTTTTTGTTTATACAGTTACAGAACACAGTCCTTTTCATCTATTTTTCCTTGGCCTCTGAGGTGTTTAAACTTCCTTCGGTCTTTGCATTTCACTAATAGACCTGACTACTAATGACTTAACAAAAATTACAAATAACTTCCACCGACCATCAATCCTGCTTGCGACTCGCTAGACTTTCTCCAACTCAGTGCATTCCATTTATCATTACTTTGTGTTTATTGTTTTTTTGGTCACTTTACAGATCTCAGATCAGTCTTTCTTTTCCAGTTAAACTACATTCTCAATTCTTGTTTGTGTCAAATGCTAGTTACAAATGCTAGCTATCACTTATCCACCAATTTTGCAATTTGAAGGAACGAAGGAAAGAATGAAAACAAAACAAAAAAAAAAAAAGAGAAAGAAGTCATTCATCTGGAAAGCCATATGCTTGAGGCTTGCCTAGTTTTTAAAGTCTAATTTCTTATGCATTGGTATTATGTTGGAGATTCTCATATCTTTTGTTTGGAATATACATAAAATTTCCACTAATTGTAATGAACATTAATTATGGTCTTTAAGGGTCCATCTCTGCTTCCTGACATGGCATTCAGCACATACTGCCTATCATTCTATAGACAACCTCTTGTAAGGGATGTCCTTGGAGATTTTAAATGGTGAGGGGGCCCTTTGATGGTTTTCCAGATGACACATGAATTGCACTAACGTGTGAATAAACAGAAGGAAATTTAAATACAGAACCAGAAATTACAGATTTGCAACTTTATTTTGTGCACTTGATTGAAAATCCAGAGACATTCTGTAAGCCCTAAGTGCACAGATAATAAATTGGATCGATAGCCTACAAAAGAAGCTGCAAGAGGTTTACCAAGAAAGACCTGCCTGCCAGGGAGTGGGTTCACCCTCTCCCCCCAGCCCTCATTTTCCAGTGCTGATTGTCAGTTTTGGAGTAGAGCTGAAACAGTTCCTCTTGCTGGGTGTCTAAGCACATGCTGCTTTCAAACAGAATTACATTATAGAGAACGGGATTATCACTCCCAACTTCCCTTGAAAAGGCTGGGAATCGGAAGCGCGGAAAAGGTGGGGAACCACCAAAATGGCGACACAAATTTGACACAAAGTCTGCACTCTGCTCTGAGCTGCTGATACCCTGGAAGACTACGTCCTTGCCTGTGATAGCCCTTCAGAAATGTCGTTTTGCAGAATATCTCCCTCCTATACAACACTGTGAAGGCGAGATGTTGCTTTGTCCAGGGCAGTAAGTGATCGCCTGGACTTGGTCCCATGCTGACAACTGATACACCTTGAGGCATTTTAATCTGCTGGCTGTGTGCCAACACCTTCCTCTCTCTAAATGCAGGACACATCTGCTTCTGGGTGGGTATGTGACAAAAACCTGAGTCACAGTAATCGAGTAAGATACTGTTGCTAAAGAGCTTACAATGGAATTTCTTTTTAGAGAGAATTTCATCAATAATTAAAGTTCCCACCCGTCCACTGTCCCTACTTTTAATTATACCTGATGTCTCTTGTCCCACAAAACGCTGATATATGGAACCACTGCTTGTCCCTTAATTTCAAGATTAATTAATTGTTGCCATTGTGTGCAATCTCATTAAGAACACGGTAGAAAAAAAATCATAACTAAGTATGGTTACGAATTCTAAAAAGTTATAAGTGAAGTTCTCAGCTGATGTTGAGCAGAGCATTATTCAGCAAAGCATCATTGATGTCACCTACTACAACAGCAATAATTACTTTGGAACAATATGCAGACCAAGTATGTTCAGAAACAAAGATCCAATATGCTGTAATGTGTTTCAAAGCCTGAGCAGATGCTTTGCTATTATTTTCCTAGATGAAATTCTTCTTCCCACCTGTCTTTTCCTGCACACTTAAAACACATGAAGGGTGGATGTTGGCATGAATGATAGAAAGACCTAGTGATGACCCTCTGCACCTGAGACAATTTTCCTCCAAACAATATTTGGACGATTTGTAAAACAGATGTGCAAACCTTAAAACCCTCATCCCAATTGCCCCAGATATAGAAGAAAAACGAATTAAAATATAGATTGAAAACATCTTTTGATATTAAAAATCATTTTCTGAGGAACATTTTAGAGCAATTTTCTGTCTTATACATTTTATCTTGCCATTTTCCCATTGACTATTATTTCCCTTGCTCTCATGCGGATATATCCTGAATAACGTTCTGGAGGATATTAAGCCAAGCAGCAGTAAGAAAGAGCTCAAGGAAACTATTGCATCTTAGCCTGCCTCTCATTCTACTTTAGGATTTACATGGCCATGGTATTTAATTTTCAGAGATCCTAGCTCAAATTTCTTCTTCCAACTTATACAAATTTTCTGTGCTTTCCATCCGGTAACCTCTATAAAATCATGCATACCACTGCTAGTTGCCAGCATTTTTTCCTGACACCCTGTGTTTACTTGTTAATGTTTCTGGATTTTTTTTTTTTCCCCTTTGCTTTTCTACCAGAGAAAGAAAATGCATTTAATGATACAGCCCACAGAAAGTCCTCTGCTTTAGGATTAAATGCAGTCTGTTCCATTTTGTGATCCTAAAAAACCTGAATGCTTGATCAGATCTTTCAGTTATGAAATACGCACATTTTTTTGTAATGTTAAAAATCTAAATCCTAAATTCAAACAAATATAGCTGAACTGTTCTTTTAAAAGACCTCAAATTATTAAAACTGCTTGCTGTGCATTTTTATATGAAGGTTTTAAATTTTCCATTACTGCTTTTGCAAATGATGTATCTCTTAAAACTCTATAAAGTAGCATGATAGCTTTGGTATGATTTGATGTGTTTTTCACTATCACAGGTTACCTAGGAGAACATACGTATTGCAAAGTCTAAATTACTTTTATTTCAAATGATGTAAAACAACAAAGAAAGAACAAACTGATATCATACAGGACAGAGCAAGCAGCCTTTTAGTAGCGCTGCATGAGTCACTTTTGAATTTATTTCAGTGGCTGTTTTTCCTGTTGCTGTTATACATACATTTAGAGATTATTGTGGTGTGTGCCAGTCGACCATGGATGTAAGTACGCCAAGGGCATCTAGAGAGTAATTTTCAGTGATCATATACCCTTGGCTTTATCTCAGCAACCTGGGATTTCTGTGACATCTTGTACTCTCATCCTGGATGTTTCTGTGGGGAAAAGAGAGTACTTTTATACTTCCTAACTAGGATCCACAGCTGACTGGGCAGTCATCTCTGCCCAGTTTCTACAGCAAGCTTCAGCACAGGTACACTGAGGAGAAGGACGAAATGAATAGCAGATGAGAAGAAAGAGAGATGAGAAGAAAGGGAAGAAGAAAATCGGTATGCACCTTTCTGATAAAGTCATTTGCAACACAGCATACGCTACAGAAACACTACAGTAGTAATCAGTTGGCCATGCAACCTCTGAATTGCAGGGATGCAAATTGCTGTGACTATTGCCGGTCCCTGGCTATTTCTGGAAGACAAAACATTTCTGAAATGATTCTGAACATTTCTTCTGCCTCTCAGACACTCAAAAGTCTGCACTCATCCAACTGAATTGTACACACTGAAGCACTCAAATCAGTATTTTCCTACCTTTAGGCTGCCACTAGAGAAAATGGAGTCAGATGGATAGATCCAGGAAGCAATTCAGCTCACCTCAGACATAAACTGTCATTTTAAAGGTCTTGATCTTTCTCTGGGTACAAGGTCGGATGGAACCATACTAGGTTGTTTGGTTGTTTAGTTTTGCTTAGTTGAGTTTTTTTGTTTGTTTGTTTGGAGGGGGGTGGTTTTGGGTTTTTTTTTGGTGGTTTTTTTTTTTTTTGGCTTTTTTTTTTTTTTGGCTGTCTGCAGTCTGGATAAGCACTCTTACTGAGGAAACACTTTGGTACACATTTGTTTCCAGTTTTCTTCATAACTTAAATTCTCAGATACTCTGTAGGCACAGAGAAGTTAAAATATTGGCACCGCCTAAGAAGCAAACCATTGCAATATAATGGAGAAAGGCTAAAAAAGTTCATCAAAGGAGCGTCTGTTAGTAACAAGCCTTGCAGAACAATACTATATGCAAACATTTTGCCTCACAGTCATATCTCCTTACCCAAGCACGATGGATAAGAAACCATCGTTCCTTATCACAGTCATGGCATCTTTCTCCTCTCACAACCTGTTTCTTTACCATTCACACTTCCTAGTGTAAGTTGTGTCTTAAATTGTGCTTAAGACTTTGCTCACAAAGGTCCTAAATTATTCGAGCTGGAGAAGGATCAGCTGTTTTCAAAACTGCTAATGATTTTGTAAACACTTTTATGTTATTTGCTTGAAGGTGGAACTATCTGACTTCAGCGTTAAAGCCATTTGCTCCTGATAAATTAAAATAATGCACCTAAAGGGCCTCTTCATTAAAGCACTGGAGAGTAAAAGCTGCATTTAAGTGGCATGTTTGACTCTCCCTGTCTTCTAAAGCTTCTATTTGTTGCTGATCTCTTCCCAGCTCCCACTGTTTATTCTACTAAATATGGTATAGAGATAAAACCATATTCCACTCCATAAGCTTTTTCTAAGATTTCCACATGCAGCAGGAGGTAAACAGAAGAGTCAGATAAAAAGAATTACAATAGGATGTTATTTATGCATTAAAATATGTGGAAGAACAGGGGAACAAGAAGAATACACTTAAAAGAAATGAAAATTGAGCTTGACAAGAAATATATGATTCTTTAAATGCTTTTACCAACCTAAATGTTGGAGATAAGCTCCCCTTTCAAAGAAAAATGATACTTAGAAACATTTTTCTTTTACAATAAAATAAAATAAGCTGTGGGAGGTGAAAAGTTAGTGTGGAAAAGCAGAACTCAGAGTTTGTGAGACATTGTCCCACTCGGGTGAGGAAGAGGAAAGGTGGGGGGAAGCATGTAGAAGCTTCATCACACAAATATCATAGAATCATAGAATGATTTGGGTTGGAAGGGACCTTTAAAGGTCATCTAGCCCAAATATTGCAGTTTCCATAATGATGTTCCACAGCTTTCAGAATTTCATGCAAACTGCTTGTCCTCTTCCCAAGGCACTATATCTCCACGTTATGCCCTTACAATCTGGTTTGCCAACCTAAGGCACTAGAAATTATAAAACAAGATATTCAAAAGTCAACAGCAAGAAAGAGGGTCTTAATTTTATGTGCTCTTACTTTATTCAATTCTAATCCCTCAGACTTTCCCAGTTAGCCAAATCCTCTCCATGGGTTCAAGGAAGGCCTTTTGCTGCCTCCCCAGGTTGCTTATAATTCTTTTTCATCTTTTCTAAGCCACTCAGTACCAAGATGAAAACAACTCAGTGTTGTCTTTTTTAGCAAAACAGTATTCAAAAAATCCAAGTCAAGGCACCATTTATTGGCAAATCAACAGTTTCTGAAAATTTTACTTTGCAGAATTTTTCTAAATATTATCAATTTTTCCATTTACAGCAAGAAAGTGCTCAGGTCCTGGAAAAGCAGTACTGAGGTCAGTAAAAACCACAGTCTGACAAAACCAGAATTGTTTATCCAACAGAACAAAATAAGATTGTTTCTCTTCTAGGATGGATTATGAAGAGGTTGCTGTTGGACTTGCTAGCATTTAGGATATGTTGAAGCACACATATGCTTGTTTGGAAGAAGAGCTTAGCTGTCTGTGTCTTTTCCACTTGCCTCTACCTACTTCACCTGTCTTTGTGGAGTTGTTGCTCTCTTTTCTCCAAGGCTGCTCAGGACTCTTCCTCGAAGAGTCTTGGTGCCACTTGCTGATTTCCTAAGAAGCTACAGAGAGCTGGGCACAGGCACTCACTTGTTTCCAGCTCTTCCTTGGATCCCACAGTTCAAGTAACGGTAAGTTAGAGAAGTTTTAAACAAAAGTTCCACCTATTTCTGTCTCTAAATGAGTTTGAAAAACTTATTGCACATTATAAGAGAATAGAGGCTTCATCTCTGAGGGCATAACTCATTCTAGAGTATCCCAGTCACTGGAATACACCTCTTTTGAGCTCAGTAACATGTCTGAGGAGACCTTAAATCTTAAGGTCTTAAATCCATTACAGCTTCCTTCTGGTTAGGTACATGTTATTTTGTGCTGTTATTATTCCTGCAAAACATCTCTAGCACTCTGTTGGCCTGACTTCAAGGATTCCTGCTGTTCATTGGAGTAGAAAAGCCAGTGGCTGTATATCTTTGTCTTGCCTGGTCCTTAGAAGTATGCATCATAATACCAGATTAGAAGAAGAAGAGAGGTCAGAATATTTTGATAAGGAAAGTAACTAAGTGAGTTTCTAAAATAAATAAGGGCTTGTATTGTTTCCCCTGCTGGCTGCACATAATACAGGTATGCTCTGTCATAGAAAGTGCCATCTAAAAACTAAAAATAGACATAAAGAGCTAGTGTCATTTATCTGCCTGGAACTGCAGTTATGAGGCAGCATATAGGACTAGTACAGTTACTGAAAGAATGTGGGGCAATTAATGTTTAAGTAATGTTTACTGAAATTAATTGTCACACAATTTAAAAATCATTTTTATGTACTGATAGATTTTATGTATGAGTTGAAACTTCTTCAGAGTACAGATGAGCTTTACAATTAAAATTCAGCCACATTAAGAATCTAAGTTTCTTGTTTTATGGAACTTCTAGAGAGTCAGTTCTTTAAAATATAAGGCTGTTCTGCTCCCCCCTTTTTTTTTCTTTTTTTTTCTTCTTTCATTTAGCAGAGATGAGATTTTTCAAAGTCAGACATTTATCTGATTTTGATACCTTCATGTTTTTCTTGAATTTAAAATTCTGCTGTGGGAATCCTGGTCTCTGTGAGGTCAATGGGGAAAAATGTCTTCCTTTTCCCTGGGGTTCAGATTTCATATGATGTCTTCTGCCATGATGCAGCTTTTTAATATAAACAAGTAAATGCCTTGTTAAGTAAATGAAGAAGTTAACCAATTATAAAAACTCTATTGCCAGCATTAACAATTTTTATTTTATTTTATTTTATTTCAGTATTAGATTACATATGAGAAGCTTATTAAAAGAGCATTACATTTGCAAAGTCAATTTCTGGAAAGTTGCTCAGTGCCAGGATGAGGGCTGCATAAACAGATTCAGGCATAAGTAATACTATGTTTTAATGCTACTTCAACTGAGAAATGTTTATAACTGTTGGAATTCCAAGTCCAGTACAATCTTGTTTCATGCAGGTCTATTTCTCTATAGAGGCAACTTTGAAATCTCAAGAATTTTTCAATGCTTACTGTTTCTAGCCTGAATTTAAACACTTTCCTAGAGTGATGGCTATGCCTCAGTTCCTTGATAAAAAAAATGATAATGCCATTTTTTAACTCTAATTTTCCTTTCTTTCATACATGGTTTATTGAAATTGCAAACTGTGTGGCAAAGACTGTATTTTATTGGCTAGATGCAGGCTGTCTAGTAAAGTGGTACCCATAATTAGGGAGACAGTTCTAGGTACTGCTATAATATAGATGAATGAATAAAGAGCAACTTGTTACAGCAACACAATTTTTCAAGACAAGAAAAATACGTCTTGGACCTCAAAACTATGCTCCAATTCATGCATCTATGTAGCACATGTTTGAGTATCTTATGACTTTTTAATGACTTTTCTAGAAGTCACTAGGTACACAACAAACCTGAAGGTCTACCTACTGCATTAATGGACAAGGGTACCATCAACATTTGCCGTTAACAGTATTATAAAGTCTACTTCTGTGTGAAACCTCATAAGCCAGAGACTTAATCAAAGTAATTGTACTAAACAACTATTCATTATTTTAATTTAGTTGGAAATATCTCAAGAGCCAGTAATGATAGAGTACATGCCTTTTTATGCTAAAATAAATTGTTGGATATTTTGCTGTATTTCTCTGCATTTACTTTTGTTAAAAATAGGATTTCTATGCAAAACTTAAAAACAAATTAAAATCCAGGACAGATTCAATGAGCAATTTAATTATCAATGTTCTGTTCAACTAATTGTTTCATGGAGACAGTGTGCTTGGTAAGAGGAAACTGTAAACAAGGAAGTACACAAATAGCAGTGTAAATACATTCTACCAGATCAGCACCTTGCCCAGATTTTTGGCAGTTAACTCAGATTTTATGCAGAGTGGATCCCTTTGCAAAATCTGAGAATCAGAATTAGGCTTGAAACTCTTCTCTGAAAATTCAGAAAGGGAAATATTTGTGTTTAATGGACATTTTTGAAATGGTTGTGACATTACTTTTTCTAGAACAGTCCAGAGGAAGAAGATAATGATCTGAGAACTTGCCTAAAAATAAGGTCTTTTGAGTTCATTTCTCTTTGCACGGTGTCTGAACGAGGATGTGAAACACCTGAATGGGTCAGGTCCCTGGTCCTTTCTGGGCACATGCCTGCAGACCTAGCTCCTGGCTGGTTTGAGCAGATAAACAAGCAAGCAAGGAAAGTGCTCAAGAGTTAAGGTATCTTTCCTGAGCCATTCTGTGTCTGACAAAATACAGAGTTTGACAAAACCTGTTCGAGGGCATTAGCAGATGGGAGCCTATAAGCCATCACTGGAACTGTTTGACCTAATTCTGCCACCAGATGAAAGAATCAAACAAAAGAACAAACTTCCTCTGAGATTGCTCCATTGAAAGCACCAGAGAGATACAACGGATACACTTCTAGGGGAGAACCGTAAGGCCTGATAAGGCTAGGAGGACCTGCACGACAGAGGAGGAAGCCTTCAGCATTTTTACAACATAAGAAGTGTTGATTTCTTAAGAGTAATATCTCCTGAGAAAAACTTGTCAGTAGCCAATTTTCTGCTTGGTGAAAAGAACAGGAAAAGTTTGAAATTGTCAAAATATCCCATCTGAATTATTTATAAAGATTTTTTGTTGTTGTTAAAAAGCAAGCTTTAATTCACACTTTAGACAACTCAAAGGAGAAAGAAAAAAATATAAAAATCCAAATTTTTTTTTTAAGTACACAGGAAAACACTTTCAGTGATATGACCCAGTAGGGTGGGGTTTCTTTTCTTTTCATTCCCCAGAAATATTGAGTATTCTTCTTTATTTTACCCCTCATGAGCTTGGAAAAACATTTGGCCTCATGAATTCTCACAGGATCAGAAAATTCCTTGTCCTAGAAACCTGCAGATTAGAAGACAGACTGGCTGAGGATGCTCTGTGAGAGGAGACAGTGATATTTTTCAGTGTCAGAGTTTATTTGTAACAAGGCAGTAGATATGATAACAGTTGTATTTATTGGGCTTTCAGGCAGAGAGATAGATGTAGATAGATACAGGTAGTTATCACATTATTTTCCAACTTTTACAAAAATGGGATATATTTTATAGAGCTTACTTTACAAATAGCACAGAGAAAATATGGTTCATACCCTGAAGAATTGGGACATTCATTTCAAAACACACTGAACAGGAAATTTTACATAAAGTAGCTCCAAGAGTTCAATCTCAAAGCAGCCTTGAGTGGTTTTGTTTGCTTGTTTGCACGTATTATTGGAAGGGAGGTTTTCATCATCATCTTCTTTCTTAGGCTGGCAGCCACTGACAAAGCTTCACAGAAGGGTTTGTTAGGGGGGATTTGCCTCACGGGGATGCATGCTGGTAAGAAAACAAGGGAATGAGTACATACAGGGTTGCACAGCCCTAATCCCTCAATCCTAAAACTTTAAAAAAAAAAAAAAAAAAGAGGACTGAAACAAGTTATTTTTTGAGGAAAGGGAGAGGAGAGAAGGCAGGACATGGGGCACGTTGCATAGGTGCTACCAGGGGATGCTATTTAGGAGCCAGAAAGCTATTTTTATTCTTCTGCTCCTCCCCCACCCTTTACTGGAGCGGCTTTTCATACAACTGTTTTCTTGAACTATAAAATCCCATACTCTTCTTATCCCCAAGAACATTATTCAATCAGCTCTTTACAGCAACAAACACATACATTCCTTCAGTATAATTCAAACAGACATTTTGTAATCCAAAACACACCAGAAATAAGACTGCCTGTTCCCTTGCATTCAGGAGTCATCTTTTGTGTAATTATGAAGAAAAACTGCTGGAAACAAATTGAAAAATGTAATAACTGGTTTGCTGCCCGTGATTTACATGAAGGGTACCCTGACAGCACAACAGCATTACTAATTACAATGATCCAAATCAAATTCCCTTTGAGGCCGGTCTCTATCTCACTGCACCCAACTGTAAGAGAGATATCTAAGAAAATCACCTATTACTTGTCACTTCAGAGCAACCGCAGCCAGCATCCTACATTGGGCTAGTGGTATCTCTCTGACAACCTCCCAGACTACACAAATTGCTGGTGAGCACCACGTTAATTCAGCCTGTCATCAGCTCTCCATTCTACCACTGTAATTCAAATAGATGGAGTACCTGTGATCTTTTACAGGAAAACACTACTTTGGGAAAGCATCTCTCCAGGTAGGTGTTACAAACCACCGTGCAGCCTCCCTTCTAGATCTGCTGTAATTGACAGGTGCTGTGGCGAGCATGGGGGAGCCCTCCCAGCTCCGGTAAAATCGAGCCTCTGTACCAATGCACACACCCAAAACACGGCAGCAAAGCTTGCACTGGCACGGGGATGCAATTCAAAACCGCATCAGGCCTGTTGTCAAGGCAGGGAGAGCGGTGACTGCACACTTCAGCTCCCAGCTCTGACATTGTCTCTCAAGACCATTTGCTCCTCCGATTTCTCACTCCAGCTCATCCTCTCTGGAGTGCTGCAGAACATAACACTGCCCCTCAACGTACGCACTTTAGGCTCAACACTCAAGCTTTTGTTTAGGAACACTATTCACAAGCAGAATTTATTTTTAAAGAATACAGGTTGCAAGATTGGGCCCAGGATGTTTGTTTCTGATCTAGGGGATTGCTAAGCACACACAGCACTGCAAACACATTTGCCATCAGACAAATCATGGACCCAGGGTATCCTCATGCCAAACTGGCACAAAATTACCATTATCTAGAAGACGACTTTTTTATTCCAGGTTATGTATTATCCATCTATTTGTTCATATCTATGCCACGCAAAGTAACAGGATGACGAGCATTTGAGGAAAAATACACTACTTTCAGACCAGATACCAGCTGTCAAGTTAGATAGAGAATACTGCATCAGAGATTTTACAGCCCAGTTCACAAAAATTTTATGTGTCTGTAATTCATGTTTTTGTGTGAAATAGTTGTTTGAATATGCCATGCATGGTATGCCCAGTAAGTACATGCATAAAGACCAGTCAAGGATTGTCTTGGGTCAGAGAATGGTCAAATGCATTCTAAAAAGAAGAAATACACAATGGTAAAACGCCCATTATTGCACTGGTGAAAATCTGTATGTAAGTTCTTAAATGGAATTTAACTGAATTTCTCTTATTTATAAAAAAACCAAGGTGCACACACACACTTAAAAACACCCTTTTCTTTTTTCATTAAGTGCCTCAGAGAAGTGAAATGGAACAACTGACAGAAAAGTTAATCAATTTTAAGAGTCTCAGATCATAGGATCAGATCTTTTGTTTCTCCCATGTTGTCTCTGGGACTCTCCAGGTCAAAGACCCTCACCTAACAAGCTTCTCCATTAAGCCCTAGACACAGTCTAAACTCTGTGGCAAATTTTAGGAAGCTGTTGTTTAAAGTAGTGTATAGTTATTTCTTAGTCAAACTGATAAAGAAGTGGCTGACACAAAACCAAAGATGCCAAACTCAGAAAACGTCAGTTACTTTCCATTTTTTTTTGTGAAAAGACATTCACATTATAACATACAAGTATGCAACAGGCTCTGATCCAGGAAATAATATATTACTTCCACTGACCTCCAAGGTTAGATGAGTCCTTGAATTCACATCGCAAATAGGTTGAACTTCATATCACAAAGACATTTTGAATGCGGTGGACAGGAAGTAAATTAATAATAGAGTTTTTATGCTGAATGCAATCTTTTTACTATAACTGCAGCATGCATTCAGAGCTACAATAAAAATGCTGTACCAACCCATTTTTTTCATTTGCAACTGAATAATATTAATCTCATCTGAAAAGTAATGGTTCTAACAAAACTGACTGTAGTGCAAGCAGTCAGCATTTTCAAGTCTAGCAGTTCCCAGAAGCGCTGTATTTTGGAGGCAGTCTTTGTAGAACAAGATCAAAAATGCAGAGATATCTTCCGAGTTCTGATAAAGGTAGGGCTAAGAGATTTTGCAGGTGTTGATCACCTACCAGCTCAGCTTCACTGAAGATAAAACTGTAAACTTGCATTCAAGTAAACTTGAAACTGGCATCTCAAAAAGCCGGTCAACTTCCTAGGCATCAATATGCCTACGTGCATTTTAATTTCAGTCCCTCCGGCATGCAAATGTTGGTTTACTAGATTTGGTCAAGTCTCTGTGTCACTGCCATGGGCCAGCCTTTTTCCCCCAGGAACTTTGGTTTTGGCCCAATATCTTTGAATTTTCAGAAAAATCAGCCTGTCATTCAACCCGCAGTTATGCAATTAAGAAACATGAGCATGATTAGAGAATATTGCATGAAAGACTAAAGAAATCATATTTATGGAAAAAAGAAAAGATATGCTCTTTATTGTAATGTTAAGGTTGTATATTCATAATGAAATTTTTGCTTTTTTAAATTTTATTTTTAATTTGACTAGATCAACAAGATAAAGTGAGACAACAGGCAATTTGTTAACTTATTCTTGATAGAGGTAACTCAGATCACGCAGCCACAGTGTGTAAATGGAGGGAGCCACATGCTCAAACGTGCTGAGCACTAAGAATTGTGGGTCCAGTCCAGCAAAACACATTGCTTTACACAGGAAGAGGAGGCCTACTGTCTACCGTGAGAACATGCATGTGTTTAAAGTGCTTTCCTGGGGAGCAGCCGTAGTGCTTAGCATCCTACAGGAGTAACATGCTTTTCTCTTCAGGAAGAGAATGACAGACAAAAGCTTCTTAATATGAATCTTAATATTAGCTGGTGTCAAATCGGAGCAGCCTCACTGATATGAACAGAGCTCTCCTGATTTTTATTTTTTTTTGCCAGCTGGGGGACTAGCTCATTGCATCAGCCCACTTGATGCTAAAATTCTACCCATATCTAAGCTCAGCTAACTGAACGCAGAATACTTTGTGCATTTTCTCTCTCCNGCATTAGAGGCTAATAAAGAGAGCAAATGGAGAAGGAGATGGAAAAGGAGTTTGTTTGTACTTCACTCTCCATTGGCCCATTATGTTTAAATCCATTATGTAGTTTACCTGATGCTGTGTTCAGAGCAACTGAATGCTGTAGTTCTTTGTAATACTGACATTTTCTTAACACAATTTAAATTTAAACCCTTTATTAGGCCAGAGAAGGCTGAGCACGAAACAATAGTAGCTCTGGGAGAGTAATTATTTCTGTTCCATTGTCTGGGATGTTAGAGCTTTTGATTAGTTACACTATACAGTACTTAACAGCTAACCAGCCTCACCATGGTTAACAATACACAAGATTTTCCCTGTCCCAGCAGCACTCCAAGTACTCCTGAAATGTTGGCTCTGTCTTTAATCTTGTTATTCACAAATACCTCTAATTTTCTGGGGCGTGTGTGAAAACTACTGTACTGCCAGCAGCATAGAACACCACGCGGCAGGCTCTGTTGGGAAGGGATCTCTGTAAAATGGATGCATGAAGCTGTGGGTTGTAAGCCATTAAGCTTTCTCAGTACGCTTCTAATGAGCTTATGATAGCCTCACAAAATGACTGTTTTTACTGCAGCCTAGTAAATTACAGTATGTAGAAATTAAATCAGTGGGACCCAATGCAAGCTGTTCCTCATCAGGTTCAACACTTCTTTTAAGAAGTGAAAAATTATGACATACTAGAACAGCTATATGTTTCAGTCATGTCATATGCTGGAAGTGTAGTGTACTTAGCTAATTTCTACAATTATCTGTATAACACTTCTCACTGTGTCCCGCAGAAACCAAGTACTTCCTCTCTTGTGCTGTTCCTTCATGTTTCAAAATTGGTGTTGTAATGCATGTGAATAATAAATTTGTCACAGCTGTTAAAAGTTAAATGCCAAAAAAATAGCTCTCTGAGGCCTTGATCCTTCTCCTGTGGAGGCCGGTGGCAAAATCCCAACTGATTTTTTTTGATCACTTGTAACCTTCTGCGTTATATTAAAACTGCTTTTCATATATTACCTCCTTGGCAGTCACAGGGCACCATTACAAATGCTTATAGATGTTATTTCTACATCTTCACATATTGCTTCAATTCTTTCTTCCATCAGTTTTATTTTGGTGTGACCTGAGTGGATTAGCTCCTGGTGTTCATCATTCCAAGTGACACCACTATGAAAGAAACCTTTTGGGGAATTGGTGTATGTATTACATGAAAACATGTCTCTCTCTCTATTTCATTCTCCGGTTTTCTCTCTACTTCTCTTTTAATACTGTGGCATCTGAATAATATTAATTACAGTTTGCTAAGCAGTATGAACTGTTTTAAAATCTACTTAAGCATCACTGGAACTGGAATTGACTTGGCCCCACTGAACCCAGCAGAGCCATGCCAATTTACCTCACCTGAAGACAGCTTGGTGTATATTTTTAACTGAGCGGTCTGTGGCATCAAGATGTAAATTCCTCAGAAAGTGTCTTAAGGTAAGTGGTGACATTAATACTCTATAAACATGATGTACGGTTGTTAAGACTGTGCAGAAAGCATTCTGCAAGATGACTTTTACTACAGGGGCTTGAGGCTGGGCAATAACCACCAGACGTCCTGTAGGAGGTGGTACATTGCAGACAAACTGGTGATTCAGAAAGCTATTCCAAAGGGTGGTCCTCAGAAACATTTCGCAGGCCCTGGGGCTGGGTCTGTGCTTCAGCTGTGTCCCAGTGTAAGCAGGGAGGCAGATTCGCTGCAGGGCTTCTCGCTGCTCCCCCCTTCAACACCATGCTCTGGTTTCAGAGGGGTCTTCCATCTGGTCATTCCTGTGCACGCCCAGCTCTGCTGCAGTTTAGCTGGATGGCTGCATATGGACAGGACAGAGGGAACCTAGGTGACTTTCAAACAGAAACCTCGTCTTCAGGAAGTCCTGTGTGTGTGCCTAGATTCCTACTAAAGATTATAAAAATCAGCAAATATCCCCAAAGCAAAAAGTTTTATGTATTGATGACCATTTTTAATGACAGCATGAAGTGATGAGGTTGTGGAACAAGGGCAGCGTTACAACTTCAAGCATCTGACAGGCAGTAACAGATCCCTTTAGCTACCTAAAGTCATGACATTTCAACACTCATGAAGAGAATAATGTTTTTTGCCTTTCAGTTTTCAAATCTTCTGCTTCCCATTTTCAAGCTTTCCCTAAAATGTCTAGACTTAGAACTCACCTTTAAAAAGCTGACATATTCACAGTCTTCACAGAATCACAGAATGGTAGGAGTTGGAAGGGACCTGTAGAGATCATCTAGTCCAATCCCTCTGCCAAAGCAGGTTCACCTAGAGCAGGCTGGACAGGAATGCGTCCAGGAGGGTTTTGACTGTCTCCAGAGAAGGCGATTCCACAGCCTCTCTGGGCAGCCTGTTCCAGTGCTCTGTCACCCTCTAAGTAAAGAAGTTTTTCCTCATGTTGAGAAGGAATTTCCTGTGTTCCAGCTTGTGCCCACTGCCCCTTGCCCTGTCACTGGATACCACTGAAAAGAGTCTGGCCCCATCCTCCTGACATCCATGCTTTAGATATTTATAAGCATTGGTGAGATCCCCTCTCAGTCTTCTCTTCTCCAGGCTAAACAGACCCAGGTCTCTCAACCTTTCCTCATAACAGAGGTTCTCCATTCCCTTGATCATCTTTTTAGCCCTCCACTGGACTCTCTCCAGTAGTTCCTTGTCTTTCTTGAACTGGGGGGCCCAGACACAGTACTCCAGACGTGGTCTCACCAGGGCGGAGCAGAGGAAGAGGATAACCTCCCTTGACCTGCTGGCGACAATATTTTCAACGCACCCCAGGATACCATTGGCCTTCTTGGCCACAAGGGCAGATTGCTGCCTCATAGTAAACATGTCCACCAGAACTCCCAGGTCCCTCTCAGCAGAGCTGCTTTCCAGCAGGTCAAGCCTAAGCTGTACCGGTGCATGGGGTAATTCCTCCCTAGGTGCAGGACCCTACACTTGCCTTTGTTGAACTTCATTATGTTCCTCTCCACCCAACTCTCCAGCCTGTCCAGGTCTCGCAGCATGGCAGCACAGCCTTCTGGTGTGTCAGCCACTCCTCCCATTTTTGTATCATCAGCAAACTTGCTGAGGGTACACTCTGGCCCCTCATCCAGGTTGTTGACGAATATGTTGAACAAGGCTGGCCCCAGTACTGACCACTGAGGAACACCACAAGTTATGGGCCTCCAACTAGACTCTGCACCACTGATCCCAGTCCCTGAGCTCTGCCATTCAGCCAGTTCTCAATCCACCTCACTATCCACTCATCTAACCCACACTTGCTAAGCTTTCCTATGAGAGTGTTATGGGAGACAATGTCAAAAGCCTTACTAAAGTCAAGGTAGACACCAACCACCGCCCTTCCCTCATCTACCCTGCTAGTCATGCCATCATAGAAGGCTGTCAGATTGGTCAAGCATGTTTTCCCCTTGCTGAATCCATGTTGAGCACTCCCGATAACCTTCTCTTCCTCCACATGCTTAGAGATGACATCCAGAATCTTCCCATTCAAGCATCAAGAAAAATACCAAATATCACAAGTTACACAAATTATCCTTAAACCTGTCTGAAATGCAAATCAAAACACATCGGAAAGAGAGAGCAACTAGGCTATGAATGCTTGATTAAAGCAATACTGACTGCAATGAAAGGGAAAGATAAAATACAAATGATTGCTACATTGCCATATCCCTGCAACACTCAAAATTAAAACATGCATGTCAAGCTGGAAACCTGTTAAGAAAACCATTTAAATCTGTAAACAGAAAAACCCCAAACTAAATATAATAATGCATAAAAGCAAAATTAACTAGTGAAATGAAGATGAACTTCAGGTGATCTTAAGAGCAGTTAGGAAAACTTGGCATAATATCATTTCCCGCTCCTATTGAAATGACAGCACTTTTGAGCAACTGTATTGTAGATGGCAGCAGTATTTGGAGAGCCAGTAGAATATATTACGTTTGTTCTTTTTCCATTACATATTGATCTGAATGCAAGTAACAATATTGGCATGTGAACTACTGACTATTTTATGTATTTATGCAGATACTCACACATATACATTTATATGAAGAAAATAAGGTAATTTCTTTCGTCATTTTGTTCATATATATTTCTGTCTATCCCCTTCTGGGCTGTGCCTGCCATCAATTGACCTCTGAGAGATCCTGTCCACCACCACATATAATAGAATGTTATATAGTTATAAATACATAATTCAGCCTGCCCCCCTGCCTTCCTGCCTTTTTCTTCCTTTCTTTCTTATCTTCTTTCATTTCCTCCCTCCTTCTTTCCTTCTTTCCTTCCTCAGCTATGTTTAAAAACCTGGCATCATATACCATGCATATGTGAAACATCAGAGATGATTAGTACAGACAGGAGATCGGAAAACCATGAAGCACTTTTGAAACCCTGATAGGAAGTGACTCTTCCTGGTTGTTGATTTATTGATGCTGACAACATTAGGTTTTTTCTCATTTTTAAAAAACTGAAAGTACCTTGGTACTTGGAAAAATACTGAAGCCAAGTAAATAATGGAAAAAAAAAACCCCTTCTGTAGGATTGAATGTCCCTGCTCCTGAAAGAACCTGCATGTGTAGCTTAAAAAAAAAAAAAAAAAAAAAAAAAAAAAAAAAAAAAAAAAAAAAAAAAATAAAAAAAAAAAAGAGAGAAAAACAGGAAAAAGAAAAGGTTAAAAATGAAAGGCTTTCAGAGATGCTTCTTTACAAGCATCCAATATAATTTTCAGATGCTTACAAAGATCCAGCCCAGAAGCTATTTTGTTTCTTTAGAACCAGAGCCAGTATTATTCAACCTCTGTCAAGTCAAGGTCTGGGAATAACACCACCTTTTCAAAAGCTGTCTTCCAATAGCCATACACCAATAAATTGACTAATGAGGGCATTTGACTTTAAAGAGTCTGGAGAAGGCTGAACACATGAAGTAGTAATTTTAAAGGTGAAAGTTTCTTAGATATTTTCTTTTAAAGGGCATAAGATAATTGCCATTTTTTTACTAGTCCTTTAAAAATCACTTGCAGACCTGTTTTAAGTCCTCTTAACAGACAAAAAGATGTAACTAATGTGTCAGTGGATTGTGAAAGCCACCAAGAAACCAGAAGATTTCCACACCCTCAGTTTAGTCTGGGAATCAAGTGCATTCATGATAACAACAAAGAAAGCAGAATTACGTTATTTTAGCCTATAAAAAAGACTAAAAATGAATGTTGTGGATTAAAGGATTAAAGAAAAAAATAAAATAAAATGGATACCCCAAGCTTTCATAACATTTAAGACAAACATGATTTTTGAGCACTTAAACTTGTTCACAGACAGAAAAGCTCAGAAGCACACACGTTTTCAAAGGGACTTACTCTGGCTTCATGTTGGTGACCTCTGGTGAGCTTGGAGCCTCAGGCTTGGCCTACACCAGCAATTTAAAGTGTTCCTGAGCACTGGACTGCGGTGAATATTGCTGAATTTTTACAGTCCTGGCACTATTTTGGCCTTGGTCAACTGAGCAGTCCCCCAAACACTTCTCAGACACATCCTGGGAGTTAGCATGTTCCAGGCAGCTTGCGTGCACCCTGCCCTGGATAGCAAGAGATTTGCACAGCGTGGAGGTAAGCCTTTGGATAGGCAGCGCTTTGAACGCTACAGAGGCAGCCAGCTGGCCTCCTTAAGAAAAAATACTTGATTTAGTAGCACAGACAGACACTGTGAATAGCTGCCATATACTCAGGCTTGATTGCAGCACCAATTCACCAGCCCTTTGGACCTCATGGGTCTTATGGGTAGAGAAACTGTAAGAGTCATCATAGTGAAGTATATTGTCTGTCTAGGTTTCCATGATACTCTCCATAAGGCATTTCTAATGATAAGAACTCTTTCACCTTTCTGTCTGATGAACATGTCCAGATATTTAGCATAGACGAGGGACCCTGCTAAGGCCATGTTTATCCAAACACATATATATTCTTTACATAGTTATTGTAGTCTGATTCTGAGGATAGCTAGAGCAGCAAAGCTCTACAGCTCTCCTGATGCTTCCAAAATATTTTCCCTAAATGTGAAAGCCAAGAGAAATTTCTGGTGTCTTTTCTACCTCACTGATAAAGAACCCAGAAAAAATTCTACTGAAATCAGTGGCTGAATTCCAGTTGTCTCCACTGGGTCGATGATTTTGCACACGCAGCCAAAGCCACTGTGAGAGCCAGGTTCTCAGCTGGTGTCCATTGACTTTCATGGAGATAGGCCAGGTCACATGGGCTGGAGATTTTGCCAGAGATGTTGACAAAAAGGCACAGATGAAAAGAACCAGCTATGCAAGGATTATAGTTAACTTGGCACATCCAAAAGTAGCTGAAGCACCACTACAAGCGATACATTTACTGCAAAGTACAACAGGGCAAGTATATTCCGATGAATGTTTCTAACCCTCTTAGAAACCATAACGATAAGTCAGGCCGAGATTTCCCCTCATGGAAGCCCTGGTGAGGATGACTTAATTCTGTCCTAAAAGGCTGTCTTTAAATTGCCCCCTTCTTTCTGCTCTAAGATTAATAACCATAGCAGCCAAACCAAGCAAACCACATGCTGTTTGAGACAAACCACACTCTCAACAGCACAGTAGACCACTTCAGTGATAAGAACTTCATGCCCCAAACTATGGCTTATGACTTCTCATGGGCTGCTGGGGAGCAGTGCGGGGCCCTGGGGCTCCCTGCCTGCCTTTGTGTTGAGAGCTCCAGCTGCAGAGCACCCGCGTACACCATTTCTCTGTGTTCAGCCTAACAAAGGAAGCCTTGAAATGAAGTAAGAAAAAACCCATAGGTGAAATAGGCAATAGGTGGTCGGGTGAACATGCAGGTGAACAGACCGTGTAGGCTTGAATCAACTGCCTTCACCCCAACTGTGATTCCTCACTGGCGTTTCCAGTAACATGGGTAGTGATACTATCATGAGACCTAATCCTTCAGCTCTTTTGTATCAGCTACTTATTCTTTTCACTTTAAAATGACTGCTATACAAAACATATCAACGAATATCAGAAAAGATCTGATAGTCTGTGATGAATTATGTCCAGTGAAAAAAATACTATATTTTTGAGAGAAAAAAATAATTTTACATTCGGTGAAAAATTTGTTGAAAAGTACATTAAGATTTTATATTGAATGTACATATGAACCTGACTATGGTATAAAATTTCCCAACCCATAAGCATACATGTAACTTCTGATTTTGCATTGATCCTTTCCAAATGAAAAGAAACTGAAAATTGCACAGGATAAAACCAGTCATACTATAGAACATATGACAGCCTACTCATTGGGAGTGGGAAGGGAACTTCTCTGGAAGTAAAAACTGACTGCGGCATAATTTCTGCAAGTTTCTAGTGAGACAGCTGATACTGACAACTGTTGGAAACACAATACTGGAGAGAATGGATATCGGTCTCATCCAATGTGGTATGCACCTTCATCTTGAGAAGCTTAATGTAAAGAAAAAACATAAGCTTACACTGCTTTGTATTTTATCAGTGACATGGTAGTTGTTAATAATCTCACCATTTAATATACTTCTCTGTTTATTACTGCATATTTAATGAAGCATAGATCATTAAAATTATCCTTCAGTACAAACAGGGGGGAGGGACTTGGAAGTGCCGTTCCATGTGATCCATGGGACTGGGCTGAGGCATTTAACCTTCTCTCCTTTTCTACTCATTCCGTATCTGATGCTGCTTATGGATTAAGCGGAGTTCCTGCTACAAACAAAAAGTAGCTATATATAAAGGTTACTGTGCCTCTGCTACAAATTACAGTTGGAGATAGGCTACTCCTGTTAAAAGTACAAGTAGTGCTTTATCTTGTTGAACCTTCAACACCCTCAAAGAGCTAATAAATAGAATATTAGTACTCAGGCTATTTAAACCTCTCCTGCTCCCTTCATGCCCTGTGTGTTACGATGTGCTACTTAGGCTTTAATGCAGGTCTTTCACAGACATTTTCCCCTTTGTGTCTGCTCTTCCCAAACTTGCATTAAAGCTGTGTCATTATGAACTATATGACAGTTCATGACACATCAAAATGACCTGCTGCTTCTCCCTGCCAGACACCCAAAGAAGGAATCAGTGGCCGCAAGCATGTATTTGAAGTGTACCCTTGGATAATGGTTCAGGATCATTCTTGAACCCAGCATCCTGTAAATATTCAACACTTCTGAAAGTCTGTATTCATCATTTTAGGCAGCCAAAATATAGATTTATGTGCTTTGTTTAAGGACATGTTTTGTTCAAGGTCACATTAGCAATTGGCTATAGAATGTATCAGAAGTCAAAAAAGCAATAAATTTGACTTTGTAGATTTTAATATGGGCTATATAGATTTTTTATTTTTTTGTGTTTGCTCTCTGAAGAGACTTGTATAAATCTCCACATCATTTTTACAGATGAAATATTCTCTGTGTACAATAGTTTTGATGGATTCACTCCCCTACCTAGTTCAGCTTGACTTTAGTTGTAACCTTTCTCCATTGTGTTGTTGACTTAATTTGAAAACCAATTAATTTTTTAAAAAGTGAATATTAAAGCTCACTAGAAGAGAATGTCACTCCCAAAAAACCATTGGTCTTCACTACCATCAAATGTCTTTGGATAATATGCTGTTCTGAGTCCTCTTAGTTTGACAATAATCATATAACAGTCTCCTTCAATCAAAGCAAAAAGAATAAACAGAAACATCAATCCTTCCAAACCTCTCTGATCTT
>VYXH01005042.1:0-53757 GCA_013397275.1 Burhinus bistriatus | reverse complement strand
AATAGGACAAGGGGTAACAGCTTTAAACTAAGAGAGGGTAGATTTATGCTAGATATAAGGAAGAAATTTTTTACAATGAGGGTGGTGAAACACTGGAACTGGTTGTCCACAGAGGTGGTAGATGCCCCATCCCTGGAAACATTCAGGTCAGGTTGGAGGGGGGTTCTGAGCAACCTGATGTAGTTGAAGGTGTTCCTGCTCATTGCAGGGAGAACTTTAAAGGTGTCTTCCAACTCAAACTATTCTATGATTCTATTTTTATTACTCATGAAGAATTTAACCTGTACTTTAAATACACTGTGAAATAACCAAGCCACCCGTAGTCCATGATACACATATTGCTTGTGAGATTTCTTAGTAATGCTTTATATTTTCTGAGAAATATGTATGTAAAAATATGGGCTGATGTGAACTACAATAATCATAAAATTTTTGCAGTACTGCATCCAGCTCTGGAGCCCCCAGCACAAGAAGGACATGGACCTGTTGGAGTGGGTTCAGAGGAGGGCCATGAAAATGATCAGAGGGCTGGAGCACCTCTCCTATGAGGACAGGCTGAGAGAGTTGGGGTTATTCAGCCTGGAGAAGAGAGGCTTTGGGGAGACCTTATAGCAGTATCTGAAGGGGACCTACCAGAAATCTGGAGTGGGACTTTTTACAAGGGCACGTGGTGATAAGACAAGGGGTAATGGCTTCAAACTGGAAGAGGATAGATTTAGATTAGATATAAGGAAGAAATTTTTCACTCTGTGGGTGGTGAGGCACTGGAACAGGTTGCCCAGAGAAGTTATGGACGCCCCATCCCTGGAAGTGTTCAAGGCCAGGCTGGATGGGGCTTTGAGCAATCAGCTCTAGTGGACGGTGTCCTTGCCCATGGCAGGGGGGTTGGAACTGGATGATCTTTAAGGTCCCTTCCAAGCTAAACAATTCTATGATTCTATGATAACAACAATCTCTTTTATCTGCAATTAAATGCCATGCTACCAATCTCAAAACCCTCAAATTTTTAACTGCAAGACAATGCTTTCTAATGGTCAAAGTATTAGGCTAAGAAGCAGGAATCACTAATTTCTCTGAATAGCTTTGAAGCTGACTCTTTCCTCTAGGAAACACTTAGCCTCCTTATAACTTTTTCCAATACAGATTTCATGTTGATTTCCCAGCAGTGTAATTCCATTCACTTCAGTAGAAGGCTACATGATTTACACTAGCATAAATGAAACTACAATCAGGTTCCTCATCTTAAAGATGGAAATCATAGTTATCATTCTCCCTTTGGGTAATGTAAGGATTAATTAGTATTAGTCTGTGCTCATGAAATGTTTTAAAAATATATAGTGGTAACTATGATAAATATTGTTTCTTTTGTGCTGAAAGTTCATGCTGACTAGCAAAAGTGTTTCTAAGTTAGGTCAATGCAGCTGTAATTTGAGAAGGTGAAGGTTTGACTTCTTGATAATGGAGATTTACAACCTTGTGAGATTTTCCAACCTTGAAATAATATTAATTATAATAATTCATTCTTTACATCATATTCGTTCCTTCTTCCTCTTCAAGGAGTTAATAATAAATCAATTTTAAACATTTGAATTACATCTGAATAAGAAATAACCATATACCTTAAGGTAACCTCCTCTTCCTGAATTCAAAGGCAGTTTTTATTCCATTCTGGCAACGTAGAAAGGCCTAAAATTGTGAATTATTAATGCCTGCATCCATTTTAAAGTCTCTTTAGAAAAGAGATAAAAGAGGCCTTGTTGTAAATGACAATTAGATCTATCATCTATGTAAGATCATAACATTATCAAGTGGTAGTAATCCTATAGAGGGAAAAGAAAGCAATTAACAATTTTGAAAAGAAATAGCATAGACACAGATGTTATCAATGAATTTGCCAAGTTCCTTTAAAGAAAGAATTGTCTGTGTACATAAAGTTGGAGCTGGGGTGAGTTAAGAACATGAAAACTTGTCGGGATGGCACACAAAATACTGAAAATAAGAGCTTTTACCCTAAGGGGTCTTTATAAGGATTTTAAACTTGACTGTTCCAATTTAACATAAATCTTCCATACTGGAAGTGAATATTAGAGGTCATAAAGGACAAGGCACAACAAACTTGTTGGTGTTCAAACAAGATTCCAAACAATCCATAAACACCTGCAGATTACCTGCTCAAAATGAAACTCAGCACAGTACACATCATTCATCTGCCTGCTTTAATTAACTTTTTCCTAAGTTAAACCAATCAGAGAATCAATATGCAACTGTGCATGAGGAACATGCTAGAAACAATGAATATTTTAATGTAAAGCCTTGTAGGAGTCAGAAAAACAAAATTGACAGTATTACGTAAAGGCTTTGGAAACTGTAGGACATGCTTGTAAAAAATCCAGTTCTGATTCTTTTTGTCAGCTTGTGCCCTGTTATGACCCACATGTTTATGAAAGCCACCCCTTCTTGCATAACCAAAATACACATCTGAAAGAAATAAACTGAACTTTGATGTTGTTCAGACCAATACAGAAAGTTTGTATTCAATTGCCTGGATTTTGTCCAGCAAAGTGCCAGCTGATGACCAGATAGGTGCTATTTTTTCAAGTCTGCCCTTAGGATATGGGAACCTCACATACCACTGCAGCTTTATGTTAGGAAGGATTTTGCATATGTCTCATGAAGATTTGTATCCACAAACGGATCTCAAGCCAGGAGTTGTGCTCTGGGCTACATCCTGCAAAGTTTCCAAGATATGACACATTCGTTGCGTGTCGGTGGAGAGCTATACAGGCAAATGCTGAATCCTTTCCTAATTTCTGTGTCACTGAATGAAGCTAGAGCACACCTGTATAGCTGTGAGATTTCTCAGCTGAATGAAGTTAGAAAGCTGGACCTGGACTTTATAGCACTTAAACTGGTTTACGTTATCAATCATCTCGTTCATGTTAAGTTCATATTTTTGTAACATTTTTTACTTAAAAAGGACATGCATATTTTATTATTTTATTTTTGCTTCATTATCCAAGGTATGTTTTAGACAAACTTATTTTGCAGATGTACCTACAAAAATATGATATTGCTGCATAAACACACTGCATATATAAATGAAATCGGTTCTCTCAAGCAACACGTATATATCTATCGTGTGTGGGATTAAAGTTGGATTGGGATAGATTTGTTTCATGTACGCTCATAAGCTTGAGCACTAATGCAGCCTGAACATTTAATAGAGTCCACAGGCAATGAAAAGATGTGCAAAACCAGTTACTGTGTGATGCCTGAACCTTAATCTAGTTCATCCACAAAACTCCTCCTCTGTTTGCATCCTGCCAATAAGAAACAAACAAAATAACTCCGCTAATACAGTACAGCATCATGAGGAAATCAAACATCATCCCCCATCCTGTGGGAACAGATCTACAGAAGACAGATTCATGAAAGAAAGAAAATAAATTCTACCAACACTCAGAAAAGTGAATGCGGTTGATGACCCCATTGAGGATAGGCACATGCTTTGCATTTTTTATACCAATTTCATGGAGCATTTCTGTTACAAAACTGATTTTTTCCCCTCCAAATTTAAAAGCAAATATATATGACAAAAATAAAACACTGATATGTCTACATTTTATTATCCACACTTTTTTCCCTAGAAAATGTTTAGCTGATAAAAGCATTTTAATTACAAAATCATACTATAGACCCTCATGAGGAAGGTAATTCCCAAGTTGAATGGTCTTGTTTTCTTCCATGGCCAAGTTCACCAGCTGGATTGTATCTCTCATGAGCTACTTTTTAAAGTTGTAAATGGAATAGCATAGACATCAGAACTTGTGACTACAAGTTACTCGCAGCCACTAAAATCAAGCACCTGAGATACTGCAGTAGAAAGAAATCTGAAATCATAATGTCTCAGAGATACGACTGTATGTCAGCAGGGAGATTTTACTGTTAGAATCTAGGTCTGTATACCTGTAATAGAAAACTACACGGATATTTTGGAAGTTACCGACAGACTCTGTGCTGTTCTGTACTGTACTGTACTGCTGCCAGGGCTCTGCTTGTTGCTGGGAAGGCACTTATGTGATTAGGTAACTGCATGTTCTTCTTTCAGAGTTGTCATATACAGATTTCATTATATAGGAGAGCGAATCGACCACCAGCTATGGCTGACAGGACAGGTGAGACAAAAGACAAGCAAGAGAGAATGGCAAATTTATGAAGTAAGAAAACATCAATTAAATATTGTGTTAAATCATAAAAAAATATAATGTATCTTTAAGAATGGGCCATAAACCACTTCTGAGTTGCTAAATGCGATTATTCGTTATTGTTATTATTCTTACCCTGTTCTTAAGATGATAAAATTTTATCAAATGGTAGTTCAGTCTTTATTAGTAGGTATTTAATTAAGTGAATAGATTTATTGCACACATTTTTATTAATTGACCTGTGTCAGGTAGCTATAAGGAAAAGGCAGATCTAACACACAGCTCTTTAGCTTTTAAATGTCAGCAATAGAATGATACAGCATTACAACACTTAGCAATTTTCTTATTAACTTGTATACTGAACTCTACCTTAGCCCACAAATAAAACAGGAGTTACCCCTAATACATAAGAGAATTGAGTTGAACAGTATTATCAAAATGAGTAGGGATAAAAACTAAGAATAAGGAAAGATAAAGAAGAAACAGCAAACAAATTAAAATAATGTGATACACTGATTTATATGACATGTTAATCATCTATTATTTATTCTAAGTGCTTTTTGAGTTCTCATCTAATTTCACTATAACATCACAGATAGACTGTAGTCACCTTTTCTGGAATGTTAATAATTGATAAGCAATATTTAGCTCTCAAATAGGAAGCTGATGCATACTCTTTGGAAAGGCATGCATTGCAATGGCTTCTCCCCTTGGGTGAAATCTGCCCCATCTGCATAAAATCATTCTATAAAGCATTGAGGGCTTTGGGAAGCAGAATCCACTCCTTCTGACCAATATCTGCAGTCCTCAACAGCTGATCCTTACGTTTTGTTCCTGGCTTACCTTCTTCACAGCTTTCAACACCCACTTACAGAAAAAGAGTCTTTTTTCTGGTCACGTTGGTGTTTTGGCTCATCCTTTTTGCTTCCAAGGCCCTAGGCAGACACTGAACACCGCAAAGGAGAGTGTACCGGATGTTTACACAGGTTAAATTTCATTGCAAGTGTCTGAAAAAAAGGATACCCATAGCACTGCCTATTATTCTGGGAATCACACCGGCAATTTCAGAAGAGGATTCTGGAGTATCTAATGAGGAGGACTTGGAGTCAACAAAGAGCTATGCAGATTTACATCATCTGAGCGTGCACCCAGGGAGACTAGGGAATGCAGGGTGAATATTCATACCGTGTAGATGTGAGCAGTACATTTTATGCTTACATTTAACTTTACAAACTCACAGTTCCTTGATTGAACAACAAGGATGCAGTACATTATAACTTCTATGTTTCTCATGAGACAAATTTTCACGCTTTTGACAAACTAGATTTCATTAATTTTCACCTTTCCACTCAGAGGTGTTTGCTATCATATTCTGGGTATCAAGGAGAGTATAATTGCAAAAGTCTTTATAATAATTTATCATGGTTACCTGCTGCTAAAGTTCTAGATAATTATATGGCTAGTTCTGTCCTGGCTATATTTCAACAACTATATGGACAAAAATCACCCTCAGGAATAAAATTTATAATGAACCAAAACTTTCTGATGTCACAGCTAAGTTGTAACAATTTATCCTACAGAATCCAATTTCTGGTACATGTATGCTAGTAAATTTTTTTTATTTGAATTAAATTTGCCGTATGTGATGATGACTACTTAGCTTTATACTTTTACTCTCTTCTTCTAAGTCTTAATTCATCTGTCTTTTTGGCAAAAATCTATACAGATTTTCCTTATACCTCTCAGTGAAAAACAAACTCTTGATTATAAAACTTTTTTTTTTTTCCCTCTGTGTTTGGATTTGCCTGTAGAACTTTCCACATTGCCTGAGTTTAACCTGAATCATACATTCACTGACATTTACTGGCATGCTGGTAATACACAGATTAGCTGGCAAATATATTAATACTATATGTTTTTTAAAAAGAGGGGGAATGGTTCCTTAATTCTGAAGCAGTTACCTCAATTTGGAAAGATTATTTTGATATTTTACTGACACCATTAGATTGCCTAGTCTTTCATCACAGTTGCTTCTACTAAATAGTCAGTTAGCATATTTAGTAATCATGTATCCATACCATTTGATTCAAAATATTCATTGTTGCCTCCAAATATGAAAATAATGTAATTTCCCAACACTTGAACTGCTATCATAATGGACCAAAACCAACTTAATTTAGTGGTATAAGTATTCCCATTCAAATTATTTTATCAGTAACAGCTGCAAATGAACCATGAAATTTAGCTGTTTTCTAGTCAAGTATAATCTAGCAGAATATCTCATGTAGCTTTAGATCTTGATACAGCATTTTCTGATCCAGTTTGTTAAGTTATTCAGAATATACACGCCAACCTGACAAAACGATTTGGAGTTCCTATTAATACAGATTAAAATTAGGACAGAAAATGTCACCCATCTCTGTGGAGGCTGAGTGGTTGCCAGAGGACTTGACTTAAATGCTTTCCTTTTTCCACATAGACTCTTGAAAAATTGAGTTTTATAAAAAAAATAATTTAGCAAGTTAAAAGGTAATGGTGAGAAATAATAGAGTATTCTAGGCCACATAAAAATTCTAATGACTATTTCTGAGCAAACAATAAGAGTGGTTTCTTCTTTCTTTAAATTTTATGGAGCTTAAAAAGGATGCGATTCATCGGTCATGTATTTTTAGTCTCATTTATATATCAAAATACAATATCTGCTGTTTGCAAGTTTATATATGCCAGCAATTACTACACATAATAACAACCAAAATACCATAATACGTACAATTTGATTATACAAATTTGATTAATTCTCATAAACAGATGGATGGTAGAGCAGGGGAAGCTAGAACTAGTCACTGTCAAAATGAAAATACAGCTTGAATCAATTTCTTCAGGAGGTATTAACTTCAATTGTAATATTAAAAGAAGTTACTTTAACATTATTTTTATGGTCTACCATGGAATGGTTTTTTATTAGTGTCATTATGGTTTATTAACAGACCAACTCTGCATGAGGAAAACCAGCCCTTTTCATGCCATTTCTACATTTCTGATATTTTACACAAAACCTATGCTAAAACAACTTTACCAAGGTTTTAAGTCATACTTCTTTACATCAGGAAATGCCACAGTTACAGCAGCCTGGACAACATCAGTTCAGTTCTAGTTGTCTTCACTAACATATCCTGTATTTCGTTCTATGACCAACTACTATCTGAGCTTTCCATGAGACCCTTGCCCCCTTCTGTACGTAGGCTGGACAGTGCTCATTTAATGAGTAGGCATTCAATATTTGTTTATTTGTCTGTTTGTTTCTTGCTTTTCACTGTACAGCCCTAAGTTGAACAAACCAAGCACTAAGAAAGAATTATTCTTTCCCTTGGAACATTACTATAGCAATCCTTCCTGTACCATTGAAATACCCTACAAATATGAATCCATGTATCTGCACAAAAGCCCTGTTCAGAAGAGAGAGGTTATGCAACAAGCAGTTTACAGACAGGAATTTGAGGCACCCAAGGTTAAAGTCAACAGTTTGAATTAAATTTTGACTAATTTTTAAATGACCTGTTTTGCATAACATGTAACAACGCGTAGAACCGTACACAGCCAGTCACAGCTTATGTCAACGTAATTCACGGGTGTGAGTATAACATAGATCTTGAAGCAAATATTTGCATTGCAGAGGTCAGATTTCTGGCATCCACATGTGACTCTTGAGATTTCAGAAAGATTGGTCTGAAAGGGAGGTTCATACATGGGGCAGATGATTTTCATGTCTTGGGAAGGTGGTTGAGCAAAAGAAGGAGGCATAACTCCAGTGGAAGGTCTCCAAACAGCAGGGAGGCACCAGCTCACCAAGAGAAGGATCAACATGAAGATTGCCACGACAAGGTGGAGAACAAGGTAGTGTCAATGAAAGTCAGAAATGGAACAGAGGCAAACTGACAACAAATGGCTCAGCACACATACCCCTAAAAAACAGACAAAAAGCATAAGATGTGTGAGAAACAGAACTGCAGTCCCAATGCTGCAGCTACTCAAAATGGAAAAGGAATAAACCTGCATGTGTATGTAGGAGAGCTTTACAGCAAGTAGGAGAAAGGCTACCATGTGACTTTAGGTGATCCAGACAGAAATTTCAGAAGAGTGCCAGGCAATTATGTTCTTTCAGTTTAAATTAAGCATTTTCTATTGCACCAGATGGATGGAGCTGTCTCATTTAAGTATTTATATTATATTGTGTTAAAAAGGTCATGAAAGGAATCAGGGGAGCGTTACGTTCACCTTGTCTTAGCTACTACACTTGGTGAAATACTCTTTTCTCCTGGAAAGCAGGAGAAAGAGAAAGATTAGTCCCGCAGTAGCCCAAATGAGCATGACTGCTTCTGGAAAACTTTCTGGAGTGTAGAGTGGAGCAGGTAGTGGCAGAGAGAAAATGGGAGACTACAAAATGTCCTGTCCAGTAAGGGAAGCTGTCCTAAATTAAGTCTTAGGAGTATCAGATGAGAGACTTTCCTGAAAAGTCATAAGGAAGGTCTATAGAGAAAGAGATTGGAGTTTTCCTTAAACTAAAAAGATACTGAAGGTTAGACTTACAACACAGTATGGAAAAAAGGTATAAACACTGCAAAGACACACTGGTTAGAACGTTGATTTGTTTCCAAACATCTTGTTCAATCTGCCTCACGCAGTGCTTCTAAGGCTTCCCATATTCAGTGAGTTATCTTGCTGTAGTTTGCTTGGTTCTGTTGTTCTTTAAATAAAACATTAGCTTTAGAGATTGGATGTCATTACTGTCTTTTGGCATGCTCGCATCAAAAATGAGAATAGGGGAAAGTGGTTTCACTTGGCCAAAGATAGTTCCCTGGAGCCAGCTGCAGTGTGATCCTCCCCAGCCTGATACAAGCAATAGCAGGTTAGAAAACTCTGCTGAAGTGCATAGTGAAGCTGTAGCAAATGCACCTTTCAAATAGAAGAGCCACAAAACAACAGATAGTTTCTTTTACCCTTCATGGTAACTGACACCCTGGAGATCTGGTCTTGGCTGCAGAGTTGTGCGTACTGGGAATTTATTTTTTGTTGAATGTCATAGCATCATAGAATCATAGAATGGTTAGAGTTGGAAGGAACCCTAGAGATCATCTAGTTCCAATCCCCCTGCCATGGGCAGGGACATCTTCCACTAGATCAGGTTACTCAAAGCCCCATCCAACCTGGCCTTGAACACCACCAGGGATGGGGCATCCATAACTTCCCTGGGCAGCCTGTTCCAGTGTCCCATCACTCTCACAGCAAAGAGTTTCTTCCTAATATCTAATCTAAATCTACCCTCTTTCAGTTTAACCAGTGTCCTTCTTACCAACAAACCTCTGAAAAAGTTCCATTCTTTCTGTGCTTATAGGATTTTAGTACTGATATGGAGCACTTGTTTATCTCGATTGCCAGGCTTTTGTGATTCTTGCCCCATGTCAGAATCACCTGACTTGACTGACATAATCTTTATCTTTGAATCTCAACACTATTGTCAGGTCTCAGAGGAGCTCAGTTTTCATCCTTTGGACTATGTGATGAAGCTTTTTTATTATGCTCAAAAATCTAATTGAACAAGTTTTGAACAAAGAGCATCACATTGTCCAATTCTACACCTTCTATTCCAGTAAGAGTACAATGGCTTCTGTTTTCTAATTTTTGTGCTTTGTTCAACATAAAAAATCAACACTCTGTCTCAGCTCATAGATCTCTTTGTTTCAGCTTCCCTTTCCTTGGTGTTGCTTATTCCTTTCTCTGTTGCATGCACACGTTTGGTTAATTTATCCAATTTAGCATCCATTGCATCTCCCTTTCGTTTAAGTCTCTCCCATGCTGTGAAGAATGACTGTCCAAGTCCATTTTATTTCTCTAAATATTGCTGCAATATCTGCAGGAGCTTCTTTTCCCTAAAGGGCACAAAGACAGATGCTGTGTTTTCCATAATGTCTGTGAATTCTCTTGAGCAGCCTTCATTGGACTTCTGTGGACTACATGGCACTCCTAAACTGTTGCTGCTCTTAATGATCTGTTGCTCTACGGTGATCTTTTGCTCATCGTTCTCCAATACTGGCAAAAAGTTAAGACCCAGAGAGAAAGGACTGAAAATTTGAATATTTGACCAGTTTGCAATTGGCCTAAAGCAATGGGGGACAGGCTTATTGAAGTATTTTGGCATCTACCTCCAACACAATTCACAACCAAGCCCACAGGGATAGTGTACTGAGTTTGGTGGGCATGTAGCCCTTGAGAAGACATTAAAAATGGGACACATTTTTCAGAGGCAAGGTGAATCAGTTATTTTTTTGGGTCAAGTCTCATTGAGCAGAAGGCAATGTTCTGTTCATGCCTTTTGCCAGGCAGCCAAGCACTGTATGCTGTATTTACAGCTGACTGGATGAGGGGGCAGGGGGATGTCTCCTGAACTCTTTTGGAGAGGAAGCCTAGGACAATGGCAAAGTCCAGATGAAGCTTACAAGTAGTGCATGTCTCGACTGGAATTTGCCATTTTAGTAGCCTTCCACTAAAGCACACTTAGTGTGTCCCTATACCTAATGTTGATACTAATAAAACAGATAACAATAGCTTCTTTTGTTTTATTTTAAGTTGGTAAAACCCAAAGCAGAAAAAATTGAGAATTTTCATAATCAGGAATTTTTTTCCATCAGCAGCTTAAATTAAAAATACATTAGAAGTATTTATCCTAGGCAATGGTAGTGGTTGAATATTTTTGTCACTTTGTCTTTGAGAAGTTTCTGGTCCAGTTCCCAGTGGGTCAGTTTCTACTTCAAATGTGATGCCTTTGCTGCAATTGCAGAAGAAAGTCAGAAGATGATTAAATATGCAGAGCTGCAGATAGTAATGGTCAAGGCTGAGTCTGCAAAAGAGAGAAAAATGTGAAAGAGCAATACATGTCCTCAATCTGGTTTTATTACTGATGATTTTGGATTTTAGGACATTTATCTGCCACCTTTCAAGTACCAAATTCTCTTCAGAAAACATGTATCATTTACTTTCCATACTAATATTTCTTAAAATATTCCACTGCTTATTTCTTGGACTTGTGGCTTGACCTTGAACTGAGACTTCAGCAAAATAAGTAGATTATTATAAGTATTAAAAAACAACTGGTGTGCTATGCTGGCCATACACATTTCAGGATGCCCATTCAAAGAGTTCTGAAAGAGGCTTTGAATATACTAAATATTTATCCTGTGAAGTGAGGTAAACTTTTAGTGTCTTTAAAAACTGGGACACAAAATCATTGGACACTTTCATAAATTTTGGCCATATATGCATATGTGTATTTATCTGCATGTATGAATATGTTATTGTAAAGATTTTCATTTTCTCTAACTTTTCTGAATAATTTGCTGGAAAGTCTTCCCTTGTCACATATAGTAATATAGACTTACTAGATAATTAAACATAGGGTGACATATTCAGTTATACAAAATATTGTTTGTCAAATAATATATCCACTGAGTTTCCATAAATGTTTACTATATGCCTAGGTATCTAATTAAATAGGTGATAAATTTCATTAGAGAGATTCTTGAAACAATTTGTTTTTTCTAAAACCTGGTCAGTTTTAACACTTTTAAATTAAATCCTTATTTCAGTGACTATATTTAAAGTGTGACTTGAATTCCCTGTAGTTCACCTCAGAGGTTTTTTATTTTTACTCCTGGCTAATAAACTAAGAGGCATACCAGTCATACCAGTAAAACCCCAAGCAAGCTGCCCTGTATCATACTTCACACTTCATCAAGATTCTTCCCTGTGTAGTAATACTATTCATAGGGTTTTATATTTGTTTGTTTTGTTTCTATGGTTATTTTTCCACTTACCTTAGGAAGTGTGATTGGTTTTTCTCAGCTTCCAATCTCCACTAGAACATTTTGAGTTGTTCAGAAAATCACTTAAAGCTCTTACTGGTCAAATAGAGCTAAGTGAGCAGACACGTGATTTATCTACATCTGCCTGAATGAGGTGAAAACAGTCTTTCAGACACAGGGAGAAAAATACAGAAAAGGTTTCACCTCCTAAAACTTGTTTTTTAAATGGTTTCATTATTTCCTTCATAAATGGCATATGTCTAGCATTGTAGACACCACAACTGTCCTTAAAAATACATTATCTTGCATATTTTTCTCAAAAATAACTACATAGAAAAACTTGAATTTAAGAAGTAACTTACTGTTTTTCACCCATCCCATGCCCTAGTTCAAACTATACTTCATTAGGAAAAACCTACAAAGCCAAAGGGGTCTTGTAGCACTGTAGGACTCTGACAAATAAGCAGCAAATTTTGTTCCAAAAGCATTAACTCAGCATGACAGGTGAGAAAATGCCTTTACAGCTGTGTCCCTTTCGTAGCTTCACAGAGGTACTGGAAACTTGAATTATTGCAATCACCATATCATAATCTTTGTCACATAAGGATCATGACAATTACTCAAGTAATAAGGGTGCATTAAGGATGTGAAGGACCAAACAACTAGATCTAGATTTAGCGTGGAATTCATGTGCCTCACAGGCAAGCTGGGATTTTCCTCTTCAGTGTTCCACCAGATAAGGCCTATATCCATAGATAAAACATGGTGAAGGCTGTTCAGTTGCAGTGAAGCAGTGGACACTTTTTCAACCACCGTCTTGCAGTTTTCCCAAGCGTTTAATCGTTAGCATACCTCCTGGCATGCTTTTGGACTATGCCAACTCCTGCTCCTCAAAGAGTGTTTTATGCAATGCCACGTGTCTGTGCTCTGCCTTGGTGGTGGTGTGGTCTCTTCAGACCAGGCTGCCCTTTTTGGGAAGAAAGACAACTAAGCACGGGGAAGCATGGTGTGCCACACCACATGGGTTCAGACCAAGGGAACAGTCATTGACTATACTACTGGGCAACAGCTATGAAGTCGTGCATACCAAAGTTTTCTCTTGGTTTCACCACAAGTCACTTCATTTTCCAGTGGGATATTTTGTCCATTCCTGAACTGATAAGGAACCAAATCCTTATTAAAAAATTAATTGAACTCTTCCTGCCAAGTAGAGATGAAATATACTTTGAGACTGCCACCACATGGAAATTCAGAAAGATACAGAGAAGTTAACGAGCTCCTCAGGAGGTAAAGAGGATGCAGATAGACAAGCTTCTTCAAATCATGGGAGAGAGATATCCTCTGATTTCACTACCTACCAGCTTATCAAGCCCATCTTAGGCATGAGTAGAATAAGAACTCACCTAAATCCAAATCCTCATCTTTTCCCTTTTTACTCAGAGTGAAAATATATCTAGCTGTAGAACCCAGATGATCTGAGGAAATGGTGGTAGAGGTGATTATATCCAACACCACAGACCCTGGAGTTGGAGTCATCTCTCTGTCTCTGCTAGTGGTCTCCTCTATATCCTGAACATGTAAACAACAGCTGCAGGACGTTAAGAGCCACTAAAAGCTCAGTCCTGTGTTTCAGGTATTAAATTACTCAAGCCCACGGAGACTTATTTTTGTTCTGATTTTAGACATGTTGACTAAGTAAATCTCATGTTGACAAGAATGAGACCAAATTGGAAGCTAATTTGTTGCTGCCTGATGTCAGGAACAATATAACTTGCCCACTGACACCACACAAAGAACTTTATTCCTAAATAAAGCACTTTGATAAAAAGCCATCCTCCTCATGTAATTAGGAAATACAAAGGGCAAAGCAAGAATTTGAGTTTTAATAGTGAAAGGTAATAAATCCTGTTTACAACCGTTACAACAAAAGGCTTACTATAACACAAAAGAGATGGAGAATTCAGTTTCAGAAGTATTCTGAAAGTATGTCATCTCAGAGCTATAAATAATGAATTGTTTCTATATGCTAAAGAAGTAAAAAAGAGGCAACATAGTTTGGCAATTTCAAACAATGTGCAAGCTTTTATCCTTCACTGGAAATGTAAAATTAATAATACCACAAAACATGATTTACTACCAAAATATATTTCAACTACAGAAAATCACAGACTGGTGTTTCTTGGGTTAAAATCTTTAAACAGGTGATAGGTTGTCCTTGGCCTCAGCACAGGGAATCACTTACATTTCTACTTGTCTGTAAGCGTGGAAGTCACCCTTTTTGTGTAAATCGGAATAAGATGTAGCGCTATGGCCTATATGTGATATCTTAAGGGATATTAGGACAGGTATCAGATCAGGTGTTAATTATGGAAATTTTAAATTACCCAAATATTGATTGGATCAATGCCTCATTAGGATGAGATGTAGAGATAATATTTTTGAATGCAGTAAATGGCTACTCCCAAGAAATATAACTCTTAGAATCCAAGAAAAGATGCTGTTCTGAATTTGGTTAACAATAGTGCACACAATATAGCTTAAAAAGTACCAGTGGGATTGCCTTTCCAGTGGGATAGCAACCACAATACAATTAGCTTTAACACTGTAGGGTAGAGAGCATGCTAAATAAATCCAGCATGTGGCTATGCAATTTCAAGGAAGAAGATTATGTAAAAAAAGAAGCAATTAATAAAAAACCAACCCCCTCCCCCCAAATTAAAAATACCCAACAAAACCCAAAAATCCAAAAAGGAGCATTCCAAAAAGCAAGAAGCTTAAACCAGCCTGGAGTCTATTAAAAATACTGTAGTGGAAAAGGGGTAAAATGCATGCCACCACTTAAAAAAAAAAAAAAAAGGGCAGCCCAAAAAAGCTGCCATGGGATCAATGGGAAAGCTTAGGATGCTATCACAGGGAAAAGCTTAGCATTTAGAAAATGGAAAGCTTGTCAAAATAAGAACCCCATAAGAAAATGATAAGTTATACATAAGCAGGAAATTGAGAGGTCTAAAAATAATTTGAAGTATATCTTGCAAAGGATTTTCAAACTGATAACAAAAAGTTCTTTAAATACTTCAGACGTTGTGGAATTGGTGGGAATATTGATGACAAGTGTGTAAAAGCAGCACTCTGGGCTGACAAAGACCACAGCAGAAAAGCTCAGTAAGAATTAGAGACCAAGGCAACAAAGGGAACCTTGTGGCTGGTGTCTACTACAGGCTGCCCGATCAAGGGGAGCCTACTGACGAAGCCTTCTTACTCCAGCATCATGCTCACAGGCTCTCATCCCGCTGGGAGACTTCACCCACCCCAACACCTGCTGGAAAAGTAGCATGGTGAGCTGTAGGCAACAGGGGATGTGATACTGGACCTGTTGGTCACCAAAGCAAGTGAGCTCATGGATGACATCAAGATTGGAGGCAGCCTGGGCTGCAGTGATCATGCACTGGTAGAGTTTGCAGTCCTGAGGGATATGAGTGAGGCAAAGAGTAAAGTCAGGACCCTGAATTTTAGGAAAGCAAAATTCCAGCTGTTCAAGGAGTTACTCAATGGTACCCCCTGGGAAACTGACCTCAGGGACAAGGGAGCAGAACAGAGCTGGCAGATCTTTAAGGATATTTTCCACACAGCACAAGAGCTCTCAATCCCCAGGTGCAAGAAATCAGGAAAGGAGGGTAAGAGACCAGCATGGCTGAGGTAAGATCTGCTGGTCAATCTAAAGGGCAAGAAGGAAATGCACATGCGGTGAAAGCAGGGACAGGTATCCTGGGAAGAATATAGGGACGCTGCCCAGTTGTGTAGGGATGGGGTCAGGAAGGCCAAGGCACAGCTGGAGGTGAACTTGGCAAGGGATGAAAAGAATAATAAGACGGGCTTCTACAGGTATGTCAGCCAGAAAAGGAAGGTCAAAGAAAACATACCCCCCCCAATGAGCAAGACTAGCAAACTGGTAACAACAGATGAGGAGAAGGCTGAGGTACTCAACATTTTGCCGCAGTCTTCACTGGCAATCTCTCTTCCCACACGTCTCGAGTAGATGGACTGCAAGACGGGCACTGGGGAAGCAAAGATCAGGTTTGTGACCACCTGAGGAACCTGAACATACTGAAGTCTACGGGACCTCACGAGATGCATCCCAGAGTCCTGAGCGAATTGGCCGATGTAGTTGCCAAGCCACTCTCCATGATATTTAAAAAGTCCTGGCAGTCGAGTGAAGTCCCTGGAGACTAGAGAACAGGAAACATTGCACCCATTTTTAAAAAGGGCAGAAAGGAGGACCCTGGGAACTACCGACCTGTCAGCCTCACCTCTGTGCCTGGGAAGATCATGGAATAGATCCTCCTAGAAGCACATGGAGAACAGTGAGGTGATTGGAGACAGCCACCATGGCTTCACCAAGGGCAAGTCCTGCCTGACCAATCTAGCCTTCTATGATGGAGTGACTACATCAGTAGACAAGGGAAGAACTACAGATGTTGTCTATCTGGACTTCTCTAAGGCCTTTGACATGGTCCCCCACAACACCCTTCTCTCTGGAGAGATATGGATTTGATGGGTGGACTGTTTGTTGGATGAGGTTGGATGATCGCATCCAGAAGGTAGTGGTCAACAGCTCGATGTCCAAATGGAGATCGGTGACAAGTTATGTCCCTCAGGGGTCTGTACTGGGACCAGTACTGTTCAATATCTTCATCAGTGACATAGACAGTGGGAATGAATGCACCCTCAGCAAGACTGCAGATGACACCAAGCTGAGTGGTGCAGCTGACAAGCCTGAGGGACAGGATGCCATCCAGAGGGACCTGGACAAGCTTGAGAAGTGGGCCTGTGTGAACATGATGAAGTTCAACAAAGCCAAGTGCAAGGTCCTGCACCTGGGTTGGGGCAAACCCCGGTATCAATACAAGCTGAAGGATGAAGGGATTGAGAGCAGCCCTGCCAAGAAGGACTTGGGGGTACTGGTGCATGAAAAGCTCAGCCTGAGCCAACAATGTGCACTCGCAGCCCAAGAAGGCCAACTGTATCTGGGGCTGCATCAAAAGAAGCGTGGCCAGCAGGTCAAGGGAGGGGATTCTGTCCCTCTGTTCCATCCTTGTGAGACCCCACCTGAAGCACTGCATCCAGCTCTGGAGCCCTGAGCACAGGAAAGACATGGACGTGTTGGAGCGGGTCCAGAGGAGGGCCACAAAAATGATCAGAGGCATGGAACACCTCTCCTGTGAGGACAGGCTGAGAGAGTTGGGGTTGTTCAGCCTGGAGAAGAGAAGGCTCCAGGGAGACCTTATTGTGACCTTTCAGTACTTAAAGGAGGCTTATAATAAAGATGGGAACAAACTTTTTAGCAGGGCCTGTTGCAATAGGACAAGGAGTAATGGCTTTAAACTGAAAGAGTGTGGATTTAGGCTAGATATAAGGAAAACATTTTTTACAATGAGGATGGTGAAACACTGGCACAGGTTGCCCAGAGAGGTGGTAGATGCCCCATCCCTGGAAACATCCAAGGTCAGGTTGGAGGCAGCCCTGAGTAACCTGATGTAGTTGAAGATGTCCCTGCTCATTGCAGGGGGGTTGGACTAGATGACCTTTAAAGGTCCCTTCTGACCCAAACCGTTCTATGATTCTATGATTCCTTGATGAAGGCAACCCCACATTGGAAATACTCTTTGCAGCAGATAAGTCAGAGAAGGTAGATCCATTTGAAATAAATATAACGGAAGTACAAGACCAAACGGATAAGTTGGAAGTCAGTAAGTCACTCAGTCTGAGTGGCATTCACCCAAGGTAGACCTCCATATGAAGCTGCAGAAGTGCCACCCCAGGCATGTGACCATAGGGTTACAAACAGCCCCCGTGCCAGATGACAGGTGGATTGCCAACATAAATTCCTTATAGAATGAGGGCCTAGGAGGGGATCATGGGAACTACAAACTGCAGTGGTATCCACCCTACGGAAGACGGTGGAGTATATATTAAAGAATAGGATCAATGAGCAGGCCAGACATGGTCAGCTGGACAAGAATCAGCATGGCTTCTGTGAAGGGAAATCCTGCCTCCCTGACCTGTTGGATACTCATAAGGATGTCAGTAAGCACATGGATAAAGGACACCCAGGGGAAGTAAGGAGCTTGGAGTTCCAAAAAACCTTCGAAAACATTAGTCTCCAAAGGCTATTTAAGAAACAAGGTTACAAGAGACAACACAAAAACTTGAGACTGAAGGACAGGAAGCAAAAGGTAGGACTTAATATCACTTTCCAGGATGTAGAAGAGTCAAGTGGAGTCCGTTAAGGATCAGTGCCACCACAGTTTTTATCTTTCATCATTTTCCCCAAGGCACCTAAAGGAAAGGGTGTATGAACATGAAATCTCTAAGTTTCCAGATGAGCCTAAGCTCTTCTGGGAAGTCAGGTGTTGTGACAATGTCAAGAAATTCCAGAAGGACTTCATAAAACTGAAAGACTGAGCAAAAACCCAGCTTCAGTGTAGATAAAAACACCTAGGGAAAGTAATCCAAACCATTCCTATCACAATGCAGTACTCAGAACTGCAAATTGGGAGAAAGATCCCACAGTCATCACTGACAGGTCCCTGAAATCATTGGCTTAATGGGCAGGAGTGACCAAAGGAGACAACAAAGTGTTTGGCATCATCCAGAAGGATCCTGAGAAGAGAGAACATAATTTTGCTACTGTATAAAAATTTGATGAGCTCATACCTTGAGTTCAATGCGCACTTCTGGTTTTTGCATCTTGGGAAGGAAGCAGACTTTAAGAAGGTAGAGAAGGTGGCAAATAAAATGACCAAGGGTGCAGGGCAGCTCCTCTTGCAAGCAGAGGCCAGGGTTCTTCAATTTGAAGACAAGATGGAGGGATATGAACGAGGCTTACAAAATCATGAAAACAGTGAACAAGCTGAATGTGGAACTGTTGTTCTTGAAGTCCTGCAATAGGAGATCAAGAGCCCACAATTAAACTAGCAGAAGATCTATTTAAAGCAGTTTATAAAAGAGCTTCCTTACACAGGAGGTGTGGAATTTACTACTAGAGAACGTTGTGGAAACAGAAAGTGTCAGCAGGATCAAAAGGGGATTAGGAAAAGTAATAGACCACAGCTTCAGGACTTGTTGAAGTAAGCTGTGGCATGAGGACAGGGAGCAGGGAGTAATGCTATGCACCTATATTTCATTTAGGCATGAAATAAAAATACTGTCAAGGTCCACAATCACATGCATATATGCACACCTGGGAAAAAGAAAATTCTCCCAGCTTCCCTTCCCCACAGGGAGCTTAAGCAACTTTCTCAGATGTTCAAGAGCCTTGCAGCAGATTTAATCAAACAATCTCTCGTATGCGAACACATGAAGGCTTGCTTAAATTAGTTACCCACCAGGGACTTTTAAGCTTGGGCCATGCCTACATTTTCTATGTCTTGAGAAAGGAATAAAGTTAATTCTGAAAGAAACTCTTTACCACGGTCATTTCTATACAAGTGACAGGCAGTATAATGTTAAGTATAAATATTATTGCATGGAGTACGTTTCCATTACTCTTGAGCAGTACTTTTACTGATCATTATTCATTCATTGACTAATAGTATTTCCAACATGCCAGCCACTGCATCAAGAGGACATTTTTAATAAACTTTCCATTCTTTCCCTATAAACAATTTTTAAAAGTTGTAATAAACCAAGAATTATGGCTACTTTGGTGTTTATAATGTGAAGCTCAGAATTTCCATAGATCTTTGATGGTGCCCAAAATAAAACCAAATTATAATGCCCACAGGGGAGTTGGAGATCAAACAGTCTGTGACTCTGACAACTCTATGCCATGTACCTATTTCATGTATCAAATTCCTTTCAAGCTCCTCTAACACTAGCCTTTTATGAAACCATCCCTAACTGTCTTATTGCTAGCTTCATACAAAATGGGAAGGAAACTGCCTCTATACCCAGTACTATTTTCAAGACTTTTTGAGACAAAATGCAGGTGTTTTGCTAGAGGTAAAATAAAGTAGAAAATAAAGCATCCCAAAGAGGACCTGTGAGGCTGATGTTCACTTCGAGCTTGCAGTGATGTTTGTTCTCCCATCAGATGCTGCCCACATAATTAGCACTGTTGACTCCGGTGGAAGACTTCGGAATGAAGGGACAGAGCATGAACTTTGAGGAAGGATATTTATATATTCAACCTCATCAAAAGCCTCCCTGTTGCACAGTTGCTGGGTTGGGTTTTTTTTGCCTGAAGTGTTTATGTTCTTAGTTAGAATGATGACTTTCATACACTCTTTATGGTGATCAATGATAATTATTATTATTATTGTCTAACAAACCTAGAGAGGACTGAGGGCTCCAGTGTGCTCAGTGATATGCAAACAAACACAGTATAGTCCATGCCTTGAAGAATTAGGTCATGTAGAACAGGTAGCTAAAATAATTTATGCTACAAAAAATTACCCAAAACAAAGAAAATGGATAAGAACATGCTGTAAAATTCAGTTTCCTACATACAACTACACCAATTGACAGAACAGAACTGGCTACTAGAGGCTCCAGAACGTTTTTGATAGCAAGTTGGCATTCATGGATTTGTCAGTGGACATTCATGGATATGCAAGAGGAGCTCGCCTTGAATTTCCTGCATTGGAAAACTATGATACAAGAAGTCACTTCAAAGTAAAGGCAATCTGCAGCTGTCCTCTGTTTCCTGCTCACCCCAGGCTGCTACAGGTCTGCTGTAAATCATTCCAGTTTCAACAGAGCATCTGTTAGTGTTACGATAATGTGGAGTGGCAAAGAAAGCCAGTTCCACTGTCTCACCTTCCAGACAGCAGCATATTTGGTAGTGGGCATTTTCCATTTTGTTTGACTGATCTGGACTGAACTGTGTTGCAACAGTGGCACACGTGTAAAGGAAGTTATATACTGATAAAGACTATGAAGGAAAAAGTAACTTTTTGCTATTCAGACAGTGAACATATGACAAGGAACTATGTGAAGCACAACAGAAGACCCTGGTAGATCTACATTTGCTTCCTTTGCAGTGCAAAACTCAGAAAAGATTTTTCACATTTTTTTAGCCAAGCAAACCAACAAATTCAGTCCCTACTCACAGGCATTAACAGTGGGCAATGCTGAGAGTTAAGCTAGAGCAAAGCGTACTCATGTCCTAAGCATACTTTAGCAGGGGTAACACGCTGCCTGTAAGTTTTATTAAGTTACACCTCCCCGTCAACTCCCTTACATGTGTGTCAGTGAGACAGGGAGAACCACAGCAAAATGTCTAGCACCCAAAATTGCACTGCTGCTTCTTCATCTGCATGTTCACAAATGTTTGCTGCTTGGGAGAAAGCTTGCTCTTTAAGGAATAACTTGAAGCAACATCTGTCAATACACTGTAGCTGATGACACTGTTATGTCATTATAACTTCACTTTCTCTAGAATCATAGAATAATTTAGGTTAGAAAAGACCTTTAAGATCATCGAGTCTGACTGTTAACCTAATACTGCCAAGTCCACCACTAAACCATGTCCCTAAGCACCACATCTTCACGTCTTTTAAATACCTCCAGGGATGGTGACTCCACCACTTCCCTGGGCAGTCTGTTCCAATGCTTGACAACCCTTTCATTGAAGAAATTTTTCCTAATATCCAATCTACACCTCCCCTGGTGCAACTTGAGGCCATTTCCTCTTGTCTTATCACTTCTTATTTGGGACAAGAGACAAACACCCACCTCGCTACAACCTCCTTTTAGGTAGTTGCAGAGAGCAATAAGGTCTCCTCTCAGCCTCCTTTTCTCCAGGGTAAGCAACCCCAGTTCCCTCAGCCGTTTCTCATAAGACTTGTTCTCTAGACCCCTCACCAGCTTCGTTGCCCTTCTCTGGACACGCTCCAGCACCTCAATGTCTTTCTTGTAGTGAGGGGCCCAAAACAGAACACAGTATTCAAGGTGGGTCCTTACCAGTGCTGATTACAGGGGGACAATCACTTCAATAGTCCTGCTGGCCACACTATTTCTGATCCAATCTAATCTATTCAGAAACAGAATCCCACCTGAGAAAGAGGAATTTCCCTGTTGATTATGGTCTTACATGTTATATGTCAGCCATGCTCTGAGCTACCAGAAAACATGGCAGCTTGGTAAGCCTTGAAGCTTTGTGCAGGTTAATTCTGCTTGTTCACTTGGGATGATTTAATTCACATATGGTATCATCAGCCATATGTGGCCTTTTGTCAGAAGATGTCGATATATTTGATGGCCAAAACCGGGCCAGTATAGTGATGAGAATAAAACTGTTTTGGTTTGATGTAGTTCAAAGGCCAGAAGCTTGCATTTAAAGGGCCAGCATGCTGTTTGCTTTAGAACTATGGATGACAAAAACAACAAACGTGGAATATAACCAGCAATATAATTTGCAATGTTCTAGAATAATTGATATTTCATAGCTATACTATTTTTTTTTTTGTCTTCAGAAAAACTTTTTGTCCATATATGATTGTCTGCTGGAACATGAGAAATGCCAACTAAGAAAAATACTTTTCTGAAACTAATATGTTTTGCATATACAGTAGTGCAAGCAGACTGAAAAATGCTTTCCTTCCTGGTGAACATTCATATTATAGCCTTGAGCAAACAGGGATAGTTTTCTTTTCAACTTCATTTTTGGCACAATGTCCTCACTTAACCAAACTGCACTAGACTTGCAGGCTTATAAATCTTGACTACCTCTCTTAACTACACACAAGCTTATTGTACATGCATTTCAGAGACTGTGCCTAGTGCACTCCAAGCAGCTCATAATTAGAGTCATTTTCTGAGATCTTTTCTTCTATTATATCTGATAAATGAAAGATTAGATATTTTGCACATTCCTGGGGAACAAACTTTTTACTTTGAACTTAAAATCTTTAGAAAGTTGAGGAACAATGCAGAAAAAATAATAACAGCTAGCCAAGATGAGGGAAAATAATTGAAATGCTAAACATCTGGTTTTGTCAGAAAATAGATATGTTACAACTCGAAACAACTTCAGATATCTTATGATAATTACTATAAAAATCTGAACAGAAAAAGTCAGTGGAGTCAACTTTTCTGGGAACTTCAAACACACTTTGAAGAAAGTCTGTTTTCAGCCTTGATCTGAGCCAGAGGAAAATCTAGTAATTGAGTTTAAGATTAGAAATGAGCATTACATTTAAAAATGTTTAAATGTGTAAATTGTCTCTGGGTGATGAAACTTGTTTGGTAATGTAAAATGAATTTTTTTTTTCTTTTAATATGGTATCTTCCTTCAACCTAGTTCATAACGATTACTGCTCAGTGTGCCCACAAGGAACCGTTATACCATCGTTCATGGTTTAGCAAAAATAAAAATCAAGTTAAAACAATGCCAGATTTTTTTTCCCTTTTTTCTTTTCCTGAAAGGCAAACAATAATATTTGTAGCTGATCAGAGGTCCTTCCCTCCTCCAGTTCTGTTTCTTTTCTTTTTCCAGCATGAAGCACATAGGCTGTAGCCACCTTAACCGCTTCAAGAAGTACCCCGCCAACTTACACAAACGAAAGAGCTTCCTTATCACTCATCCTTCTACAGCATAGACTTTATTTTTTTTTCCTGAGAACTGCAGATGTAAAATCTTATTTTTTGCTGACATATAAATTTCCAGACTATGGAACTAACTTGTTGATATAAAACTGCTGATTGATACAAAGTTTTGATCTAAAACTAGGATGAATTCTTTAACTTACCAAATATACCTATGTATCCTGGCAAGGTCAACTGTACATCAGCAACATGTGGAAGCAAATAGAGTTAATGCATAAGTAGGCAATGACTAACATTAGGAAAAAAAAAAAAACCAAACCCAAACCAGAAACAAAAACAGAGAGAGAAAAATTGAAAAGAAACAACCAACAAGACCCCACAACCCCACTGAACAGGAGAGCACCTAGGCAGTGATTTGTTTGATTTGGGAGTGTCATCAGGAAATTCAGCGGTGTGAGATGGCTTCAAGAATGCACTCACACCACCCAGGGACACATAACTGAAAATATATTTACTTTGCAGGATATAATGTATTTACTTACTATAGCAGATGGATGGCACTTTTTATTTTACAGCACATACTACATGCCCACATAAACCACAGCTTCAGTCCCTCTGCGCAGTTTGGACCAGCACAGCAGGGACCCATGGAACAGAACACTCTCCCCAACTGGTTGACATGCCATGTCCATGGCCTACACGTGTGCCAGTGTCTCCTTGTCTCGTGTTTTCATGTGGTCTTAGATATCCGTGTATGGCATTCCCTCAACAAGGGACATTTTTGGGCAGGGGTAGTCAAGGTCATGTATCTGGGGGCATCAATTTCAGGGTAGGCTGCACCCATGACAGGGAGATTCAGTGAGCAGGTGTAGTAGTCACTGGTGTAAGGTCATAAACCACTTAAGGTCACCTATGCTTGCTAATTCTGTGTATTACATATGCATTTAGAAAAGACTCAGTGTCCTTGCCTCCAACCTCCATAGTCATCTTGAGCTCTCATAATAAAAAGACTTCTTTTGTAACTGGAATTAGCTCTACAGTGTGGGAGAACCTCTTGTACTGGAAGGAAACTCTTCTTAAGGTCGTTTGGATCTATGGGAGTTGCGTGTTGGCCTTTTATTTGCTCAGTCCTTCAACACGCTAGTCATAATGTACAAAGAGAGAAATGACATGGGAGGAAGTAACTACAACTACTGACTAAGTTCAAAGTTGGGGTTTTTTTAGTATATTGCATTGAATTAACAACATTCTGCTAATGTTAGCATACGTTCTAATTCAGTCAGATACCTTCTGTGTAGTACTATCTTAATCCTAAAAAAGAAGGATATGGCCATAGCAAGGTGCAAATGTGCCACATTACAGATACTCTTTTCTTACCTATGTGCAATATAGGAAACTGGTGGAATTCAGAAAGCCTGAAGACTTCTCAGAGATTTGTAGAGAACGAAAGAGACTGAGGGTAATCTCTGGTTTTAGTACTACTAATCTGTTATGCTTTCTCCTTGCTTCCCCTTTCTTGGATTGCCAATATGGTAGATCTTCAGAAAAAAATCCATTCTGACTAGCTATAAGTATTACCAATATTTCTAGGTACTTTTATGCACACAAATACTTCTATGCCCATGCTCTCCTCATATATCCTGACTCATTCCCCTAAAACCTTTTTTTGATTTACAGCTCATTAATTTTGATGTAGTAAGACAAGTAAAAGGAACAGCATTCTGTAGTCTATAAAACTAGTGGGTTGTTGGAGATCAGAAGATGGTCTAAAGGTACATGGTATCGGCCAGAGTAGGTGAGGTCAAAACTCCATTTAGTCCCACATTCTGTTTCCAATTTAGGAAAGAGAGTAAGAAAGTAAGAGTGGTGTAGGCAGCTATGATTCACTAACACATTTCAACCTTCTTAAACTTAGGGCTTTCAAAGCTCAATGCTATTTGTAACATATATCTAGTCCCAAATTCATCCATTCTCTCCCTGAAATCATGTAAGCTTTTAAATCAAATCAACAGAGAGAATATTTTTAATAATGTGCTCAGATGTCCATGTATACAAAGAAGCAAGCAACCAAATGGGAAAAATAACACTATAAATGAATATTCTAAGTTTTATTTATGAAATTAAAATAAATTTCAACAATACACAAGTCATAATTTTGTTTTATAAAATCAGTTTACAAAATATTGATAAACCGTACCAGTGAGTTTCGTTATGTTTTATACAATATTCTTTTGGCTTTCGTACTTCCAAAGAAACTGTCCCATAATCTGAAATTAGCACCAAGTGATACTTTGAGGTAACAAAAAAACCCCAAAACATCCCTTCTCCTAGCACTTTCAGAGAATTACATCTTAGAAAAATGTACATATCTAGTATATAGCATTAAAGTATTATAATAGGCAGCATTACTTCAGAAATAATTGCAAGCAGGACCCATCCAGAGCTGATGCTGCCTGGAGCTGGCACTAATGAGAAACAAGGTAAAAGCCAGTGCCTGCTCTACATAAGTAGGATGTTAGGGATTAAATGATGCTACACATAACGTGAGAAAATATTTGATAATAAGGGTGCCAATGAACAACTTCTGCCAAAACCTTAAAGGGTCTATTCACAGATGAGCTGAAAATCTCAGCTCCTTACAAACGCTTGTTTCTCTCCAGTTTATGAAACTTTTGAACTTGAATGTCTCACAGCTGTCACAGTCATTTGGTTTGATTAATGCATCTTCCTTTGGGACAGCATATAAAGCACTGCAAACACACCACAGTGTTCAGGAACACAAGGAGCTCTTCACAGAGGCAAAATTTACTGTACCTTCTTGTCATCTTCATGAAGTAGCAGAAATTGTGTCTTACTGCCTGTGCAGTTATATTCTATATTCTATGAGATAGAAAATAATTTTATGTACTTATATGCTAGTACAAATGCTAGGTTTTGTTGTTCTTTTTGCAAGTTGCTGAGGCCTGGTATCACTGTGACTCAAACTTTTCCACGTGACTTTATAAATCACAATAAAGGCCCCACTACTTTATGCTGGAGATCTCCACAAGATCTCAAAACAAGTAGAATTAACCCTTCAGTTTAAAAACAAAATTCTGCACCTATGGATAAAAATGTTGCTTGACTGAGTTAACTAGAAATCCCAGTAGTAGCCAAAAATACCTGAATGTGATGTTAAGAAACAGGTGCCATTTGGCACCTGCGAGTCATCAAGTCACTGGCAATAATAAACCACAGGTCCCATAAACTGGAAATGTACTGCAAGAAATACAGTGAAAATATCAGTTTTAATGCCTTTTGACTCTTTAAAGAAGAATAGCTCTTGGTATGAAAAGGGTAAAAAAAATTGCTAGACTGCAATAAATTTTGTCTCAGTACAGCTGACTAGTCCATAACTCAGTTAAGTGCAGGAAATGTTGGCAGGCTCTTTTCTTGCACCGGTCTTCAAAGGAGTGAAAAACCTCCCCAAAAGCACCTTCCAAAGTTGACCTCTGTGTGTCCCCTGCCCCTGCTCATTGTTCTTTAGTGCTCCAGCCACCCTTGTCCTACATGTAGGAAAGCGAGTCCCTTTCCTAGAAAGCTTAGAGATTTGCTTTTCAAGGCAGAACTGATCAGATTGGCCCTTTGTTTTCTGTCTCAGGCCATGGCACACTCATCTCTATGGGAGGAAAGGAGATAGTCAAGCAAAGTGCATTGTCTGGGCATTCAGCTTCACATTCCTCCTCTGGTCTGTTCAAGCTGTCTGTTTCAGGCAAGTTTTGAAGTGCTTCACATGTACAAAACCTATGCAGGATGAGATTGCAGCACAGTCTGATGTCTCTCTCAGTATTATCCCTTGATCTCAACTCTCACATTGTCTCCAGCTTTGGAGCAGCATAATTTTTCTGCTGACATTTTTGTATAATTTTTAGAGATTTTTAGAATCTAGGTGTTCATTGCCTGTACACAAAAAGGAGAATGTTGGCCTTGCAATGGGGAAAATGGCAAAAAAATCAAGCTGTTTGTGGATTTGTCAGGGTTTTCTGGTCAGGATGGTGTTTCTAGGGTGAACCTCTCTGTAAACCTTGCAGTCAGAAGATGGAAGATGAGGCACTTGCAAACAGAGTGGATTTGGAGTTTTTATAAATATAAAAATTGCAGCTTTTTTACTGTTTGGTTGGGTGCTATTTTCAAAGGCTTAGTTCTACTGAAATGAACTCTCGTGCAAATTTTCACGCATAGTAAGATTATTATAGGGTGTTGAATATACCAGGACTCTGCAAAAGACAGTATTGGATTGATTTATGTTGCGTGGGCTAAACATACGTTAGAAAAATGCAGTAAAGTTGTTACGTGAGATTTTGTGGTGAAATTGCCTCATGTACGCATATAGTAAAGGTACCTTAAATGGAAGTTTGCTACAAATCATTTATGGTCAAAAATAAAGGAAGTAAATAAGACAATATATGTGTCATATTATGCAAAATGAAGTAAAAACAAATTCAATTTCTATCTTTTGGCTCAGTACTTTGCCATATGTTGTCTGAAACCTGTTGAGATTTGAGATTTGAGTGCTACAAGTCATATGAAGAGAACATGAATTCACCAGAGACACTGACAAGAGAGTTTGGCCCTGCATTGCTGATCTACAGTTTCTGTCCTTCCCAAGCTCTCCCTGAAACTATGGGTGCTCCAAATTTTACCTTAGGGAACTCATTGACTTCAGTGAATTCATCATTTTCTACTAAAAACAAGCATAAAATACCTGTGTTAACTCTACGCTACCTATTAGAAAATCCTGCCTTTATTCATTGTGAACACAAAGAAAGGCTTTACTATGTACACGCATCAACATTTTATGCTGCCTGATTGTTCAAGATTCAAGGCGTTTAGAGTAACATCTCATCTAGCTTTTTCACTTACTAACCTCAGGATGTACTACACTTTTATTTTTACTGGATTCATAAAGCTACGCTAGTATACAACATTTGAAGTCCAGTGTACAGAGACAATAAGCTGTAACACAAAACGTATAATGTTCATAAATGTTTGAAGGAACCAAGAAGTCCAAAATATATGGACTGGCTGAAGCCTGTCCTCTTAGCTTTAACCAGTCATTATTTCTCAGTAGCAATTACTCAACGTGTCATTCTATAATGAATGAATTCCAATCAATTACAAGTGATTGCACATCACTCTGCATCAATCAGAGGATAATTCTTGATTCGATGAGATGCAATGGGTGATGTCAATTACGGTTTGTTGATGCTCTTTGATTGCATATTCTTTTGCAAATACTATAGCACCTGAATTGTACAACACTAACTTGGCTATTCTACATTTCACAGGTTATGTTTAAAGTCATGAACCTGAACAGAAATGGTAAAATATATTCTGTACAGTGCATAAACATAGTATGACAGATTGCATTGTGACATAGAGGGATGAAAGGACTCACTGGAATACAGCCTGGGGAAAAAGGAAGGAGATATAATCTCTGGGTTTTGGTTGTTTGTTGTTTTTTTTTCCTTTTGTTTTCTTTTTCTTTAAACTTGAGCTATAAGCCAGTTTCTTGGCTTCTTTTTTGGTGTCATCTGGCTGTATAGGCATGTGCAGGCATTAAGTTTGTACAAGCCTATCCTAAAAGGGTGTGTGTGTGGGGGGGTGTTCACTGAAGCCTCACACGTAGACTTCATACCTACATCTAATACACTTAATGCTGTGATGTTCATCAGATGTTCTTGTGCCAGTGCAGGGTAGGCTCAAGCTATGCCAGTCTTATGGGAACAGCCCAAGCGTATTACCTACAGTTCCTGACAAGGCAAGCCCTAAGTGAAGGAGGTGCTGCAGTCTTCTCTCACTCAGCAACAGACTGAAGGGTGCTTGAGCTAAGATAAGGCTACTTATCAGGCCAAGGAGGAGTACTACAATGTGGTATGTGCAGAGATGTTTTTTCTTTATTTATTTTCTTCTCTGAATTCTATGTATTTTGGGGACAAGGAATAACAGGTTTTACCTAGAGAATTTCTTTGGGCTTGCTCTAAGTAGCTTCCTTTGTCTGGATGAAAGTGAACCACAGGCATCACACCCTGTTATGGGTTTACTGGTTTAGTATGACTTGTGAGCAGCGGAACTGCAACCCAGAAGCACAGTCAAAGAGGAGAGCGATTACGTACATTCATCCAGAGAGAAGTGAAGATAATCTGTGTGTTTGAATAGCAGTCATAGCAGCCTAAATTACTACCGTCTTTCTAATCAAAACTGAAGGGTAGAAGCAATGCATAGAGCCAGTGAGATCTATTTCAGTGCTTATTCAAAGAAAACCAGCCTTGAATTGGCGTGGTACACAGAGAGCGCTCTTATAACCACACTGTAGGGCTACCACCAAGTAATGCCCAAATGAATATAACTTCCTTCTCATAGCAGGATTTATTCAGAAATCATTCTTTTTAGTGGGTTAATTTTGTGAGGTTTTTTTCCCATTTGAGAAAAAATAGTCACTATACAGAGAAAAGCCAAATCAAGTAGATTTTAAACTGAGGGAAAATGAGAGGCATACGGAAAAGACTGACATGTAAAATTCTGGCATAAAATCTGTGCCTTTATATAGATTAAACATTCTGTAAAGAGACAGTAAATTATAAAATGAAATGGGAGATAAGGATGATCAGCAGATGTAAAGGCTTAAGTCCAGGGTGTTCCTAGAAACACAAAACTGACACCTTCTTGCCAGCACAGTTGGTACAGTTTGTACTGCTGTCATTCTAGGACAGGGGAACATCACCATAGGCCTTTCCAGATTACTGAAACACAAACAAATTATATAACATAATGATGCAATATTAACATGACGGAAGGGTTAATGCAAGCAAAGAGAAGACCTCTTCAGAGGACTCTGATTTCCAAAAAATAATCTCTTGCTGAATAATGAGAGACAACTCTAGCAGTCACACTGATGTTCTTACTCTTCTTTCCGTTGTGGAGGGGTCCAATGAACCTTCAGTACCAAGGAGAACATTTGAGACAGGTCCCACAGAACCTATGAGCGCAAAATATTCCCAGCTACCAGAAGATCTCCAGTATTTAAGTCTCTACCCAATACCTTCTACGATGCACAGAAAGTAGGAAATCAAAATAGTGAAAACATACTGAAATTTCTGACACAAGAAGATCTGAACCAGCTCCTACAACTGTGCCTAATTGACCTTGAAGTCCTGGAACAAGCCAGACTGGGAGACCTACAGCAGCACAGCCAAGTGTAGAGTGAGTTGAGTGAAAGCAAGCCAGGCCTCTTCTTAACTAAATTTTTGGAACTGCCACTTTTGGCATCTACAAATGTTAATTTATTTGTGCCAGAAATCATCCATTCAACAGCTTAAAATCTCTTTGTGGGAACAGAGTCAGAATTGAGGAAAAGTTTTTGAGGGTCAGTGTGGAACCTGTACTGAAAGCAGGACGATTAAGCACACAAAACTAGCCAACTATCTGTTGAACCAGTGCTAGCCTGCAATATCTGAGTGCTCTTAACTAAACGATTTGTCACTCTCTCAACCTATTGCTCTTTCCACTGGTGAATTATACAACACCAAAAAGCAAGAGGAAAAATTGAGACCTTCAAACAGTGAAAGAAAGCTTTTGTACCTGTGGACAAATGGGCTTAAGCTTTTGATCTGGATCAAGCAGGTGTTGTCCTGTATGTCTCATAAGTCATAGGATAGTTTGGTGTGGCTTAGTCTCCTTTCCCTTCATTTGGCATTTTGGAAAATATCGTTGTGGTTTTTTACCTCATTTCAAGCCTCATGATAGATCCTTGACCAGGAAACAGGTGTGAAAGATGATTTTACAACCTTTCTAAATACCACCATGTATCCTATTTGGTCATGGAGTATGCCTGTAAACTATGCTGATTATGGCCTCTGCAAAAAGTCTAAGGAGTACGATCTGGGAAAATGCAATTAGTCCCTCTGTTCTCTAGCACAGTTCTTATCAGATCTGAATCACTTGCTTTTTTTGGCATTGAAGGGATGGAGAGTCCCTAGATAGAAGTGAAAGTTATTGTTCTAAAATGGATTAGAAAAATCTAGCAACCGCTTGGTTCATCTCCATGTTATTAAGAGACCAAAACAGCAGGGCAGGAAAGTTTTCCTTATTTGCCAGTAGCCAAACTGTGGCCAATTTGGATTCTCTTCTTCTCTGATGGAATCTCTGCAGCCACGTTTCGAGCTTAAAAGTCACTTAATTTTTGTTTTGTAAATGCCTATTTGTGCCTTAAATGTGCTAAATGAAGCATTTTAAAACTAAAGAGAAGATTTACAAGCCTTAGAAATGATCACAATGACTGGTGCCTTGCCCAGGAGAGTTGGCAATTTACACGAGTTATTGGAAACATCAGTTATTGGACATGACCAAAGACAGCATAGCAGACGGAGTGGCTCCAAATCCTGTTGCATAATGGAAAATTTTGTACAGCCAATTCCAACTGTGAAAAGGGTAAAAGAAAAAGTCAGACTAGGCTCACAAGCATGTTCAAACCAACCTGCTTACTTTGAGTTTTGTGTTTCAGAAATGAAACACTGACTTGTTGACTATAATAACAACTAGAGGGTAAAAATCACCAAGTTCCTTTGAAAATACTTCGAAAATAGCTCAGACTTTTTATGTGTATTTGATGTAGGGTGAAACTCCTCTATGTTTGTATAAAGACACGAGTACCATTTTCCCTGGAAAACAGCGATCAAGTTTAAAATAGGTTTTCTCCATAAGAAAATGTCTCACATTTAAAAGCTGAAGAAGGATTTCCGACTTGTGATGCCTGTCATTCATATGAAAACTAACTGAATCAAAATCATTAACAAAATATGTCAAATTTTGCATTTTCAAGGTAATATGATTTTCCACAGATCTCTTAGCAGTCTATTAAATGTATCATTTGTCCCTACCAGCCCCATGTGCTAGAAGATGTAGTAACTGGTTCAAGCATCTTGAACATTTTGCATTTAGAATATGAGCAGCATATAATTAAACAAGTGCCTATGTCAGCAGGGAAATCTCCACTGAAGTGAGGATCTGATCACACTAGCAGTTAATTTTGCAACTGTTTTCATGAATAGAAATGCTTCTGCTTATGCAACCCTCAAAGCTGCTTCTATTCAAGTCACTGGGACTATTGGAATCATTGAGACTTCAGCAGAAATAGAATCTAAGTCATTATTATTTGAGCTGCCAGCAATTCTTGAAATGCTAGTGACTTTTTCCTTTCTGTAAAATGAAATTTTTGGAAGAGTGGAAAGTGAGTCATTTGGACACACAAATTGGACAAAGTCTTTTGTAATACAAGGGGCTGTCCTAATAGGATTTCATGCCCTTTCTGACCCACTGAGATATAGCAGACTGTATATTTATTTGTTCAAAAAGAACGCTGATTTTAAGAAGGCAGTACATGATTTTACCAAACATTCACATCAGAGATTCTCTTTATAAGGATCGGTTGGCCTGAGATTGTAATGCAAACTGTAAACGTATATCTCAAATGGAAAACAACAACACTTTAAAATGGCTGAGGTAGTTTTTGATGGGGCACCAAGTTGAAAAAGCAGACTAATAATACTCCTCCCATCATTTCATCCTAGGCAAGTGAGCTAAATTTAGCAAATAAGCTGGATACAAGGTTCTCCATGCTTGTCAAAATATGATGGCAATTAAACTGGCATCTATTCTGTACCTCATTTTTTTAAGGAATATATTTTTCAAGCTTTGACAGTTAAAAACTATTTAGATTATTTATGACATTTCCAATGAGTTAGTAACATTTTTTTTATTGCATTGCATTTTGCATAATATAATTTGTCACTACTTCTTTATTAAGCTTGTTTTATATTCATAGTTGTCCCACAACACTATATTTTCCTCTTTGTCAGCGCAGAACTTCATTATGAAGGATGAGGTTTTATCGTTTCCTAGTGATGCAAATGTCTACAGTGAATAAGTGTCATTATGCAGGAACAGGAATTTAGTTTTCCTCCATTAAGCAGCCAGGCTAATGACTCAACAAGTTTATAGCCCACCACAAAATTTGATAGCTTGGTGTGAGTTAAACAAATGATGGTTACATATTTGTATGAAAATGAAAGTGGCTTTTTGGGGCTGGATGTTGTACTGTTTTCATTTAAAGCATAGACTTCCATTTTTAATTTAAAGAAGGGACATTCTCAGTTATACCTTAAGATCAGCATGCCTTCTGCTTCTATACGCCTGATGTGACTCCTATATGAGAACACTTCGTAGGGAAACAAAAAAATATATATTTCATGGCTACTTTCAAATCCCATTGACACCCATGGAAACATCCTCATTTAATGCCTTTGAATTCTCACTGTTTTTCATCATATGCAGAAAAGAGGCTATTCATAATAAACATTAGATCTAGCTGAAGATGATATATGCCATGTTCTCAGCAATGGAACGTTTCCATCTGGGTACAATACTCAACACTGTTTCAGGGCCAGTGGACAGCTATATAGGCAAAAACATTGCCAAGTTCTTTCTTTCCTTTATACAGTCAGTTTTAAGTAATTAAAAGAATGTGTGAAAAAGACCTATTTGACTGTCTAATTCATCTCCCCTCCAGTACAAATTTGTCCCCATGGTATATTTTTTCAAATGCTTTGCCTAATCTAATTCCTAATAAGTCCAGGCTTAAAGCTTTCAGTATTTCCTTTGGGACCCTGTTTCTCAATTTAAGGGATCATGCTGACAGGATTCGTATTCAGATATTTAGCTAAAGTTTAATTTTTTTGCTTAATTTCAGTCTATTTCTCCTGGGGACAGATTCCTAGCTGTCATACACTGTCAGAGCTTCCCTAATTTCCTTTGGGTTTGGACAGTGTACGTCAGCTGAGAATCTGGTCAGGGTTTTCCCTTCCTACTATGCTAACAATTCTCTCCTCTGATACATTATACTATTAATCATCACACTCACACTTAGTCATTACATTCTGTATTTAATAACACTTTCAAATCCCGCTTTCTAATACCATATTGCTTGCTGTGTCAATCACTCCACCCCATAATTTACTTATTAATCCGTACTTCATGTAGAGATTAAAATCAGCTCCTCAACTAGATGAAACTTCTCTGTAGTGATGATAGAATAGCCATCATGATCATAAAAGAAGATGGTACTGAGGGCAATGAAGTAAGATCCTGCTTTTGATAAACATTGTATTTGATATTTCTGTTTTCAGATAAAAGCAAACAGAACCAATAACATGATACGTTATTGTTGAGAATTTCTTTTAAAAAGGACAAAATCTCCTGCACTTTACCTCTCAGTACTTGTAAAGGAAAGTTGGCTGTTTCAGAACAACTCCATACTTCCAGTGCTTCTTCCTACCTCTAATCTGTTGTGTGGCCCCAACACAGGCTCATATTACTTGCTGATATAAAGTTACCACCTCTCCACTTGCTTGTAAATCCATTAGTTCTACAAAGGATGGATATTTTTAAAATAGCATGGGAATACATTGGAATAAATAGGTTTCATGACTGAACTGTCCCTAGCTCATCACTCACATTTTCTTCTTTTGTAGGTACTTTTGTTAAGTTCTGGAGTAGGTTATCACTGCAGCAATCTCCAGAAGACCAAATCAAAACAAAACAATCTTTTCCATTGTCAGAGTTCCCTGGTAATGAGGCTAGGTTTAAGAGATATTTTAAAAGTAGCCAATGTTTCCTATTTTAAATGAAAAAATCTCTCCTGTGCCTTTAGCCATGATAAAATGAGCTCCCTGAAACCAGAAGTTCTTAGGATTTCCAAATCAAAATCAAAATAGTAACTAGACTTTAATCCGCTAAATTTTGCTCCACCAATTCTCAGTTCATTCGGACCAGTAAATAAAGGATTTTTTCTTTTCTTTCCAACATTTCTTAGAAAGTGACAAAACAGGAAAGCTTTTGAGTATTTTTAAGCGCATATTTACTTTTGGCAGTTCCTTGTTCGAGTCACTTAACATTCTGCCATGGGCCAGGCCTGCCTGATCTATTACTGCTCGTGAAATCTATCATGTTTTATAGTGGGGACTTAAAAAGATGGCACCTATTTATGTAGGAGTGTCTATGAGGCTGTCTTATGAAGATGTCCTACTGCGTTGCTAAGTGCCCACTGTCAAATTGTGACTCGTACAAGAGTCTTGAGCCTAGTACTTAGCCACTAGTAATCTGCTGAAGCCTAGCAAAGTGGGATCGCTGTTGTGATGTGGTCAACCTCCTTTGAAAGTCAGAGATAGATTCACTTTTTGAATAAAGCACTGGTGCATCATAGAACAACCTGTGATGGACTTTTTTGTATGTGATAAGGTTTATCACTAGCAGAAGCTTGGTGGCTACATTACTTATTAGAAATACTGCAAAAGCAATGTCTGTAAATGATAACACTGTACAATTCAATGGTACTTGAATGCCCTGACCTTGCTTATCTCTAACCTAATACTTACAGAGGTTATCTATAACAGGAGTTACTGTGACAGTATCAAGGCAGTACACATTTTTGAGTAATGTTCATGGTGAGAGCACACAGAAGTTTCTCTTTAGTTCTGAGAACTTCTTCAGCCACCTACCACTAGTGCTAGGATCCCAGTGTTTCAAGGGCTTGAGCAATGAGCCCTTAATGCATAGCCATGGCATTGAGAAGTACATTAGATAAAATTTCAAACTATTTCTTCACTAGCTTTTTGGGAGCAGTAGATCATTTGATCATGTTCCAGACTGTAGGCTTAAATTGGTGGCATTCTTTTTGCTGCAGTTGTAATAAATGTCCCAGGTAGAATGTATAATGTTAGTTTTTATAGAAAGAGGAAAAAAAAAACCCCAAAATAACTCGTTCACAAGTTAGATTTCAGTTAGTTCTACATATTAGCAGTCATAAAAATGAGGTTTGTGGCCTCAGGCACTGAATTCAATCACTTAATCTTTCCAAGTAGAAACCCTGTTTTTGCTTCCCTCCAGGCACACACTCACAGGGCAATAATTTTGAATTCTCAAGTATGAACAGTTAGCTAAGCTTTTCTCTCAACAAACCACATTATAGAAAATTCAGAGAAAATCAGGCGGTTCTAGAAAATCACAAGAGCTAAATTTTGGCAACATGATAGCTCTAGGGTTTGAAATAAGAAAATTAAACAGCTGATCAAGACTAATGCATGATACAGAAATCATCGTTGATGCTATCTTCTAACAAATGTTACAGACCCTGTGTGAAGTGAGACAATGGTCCCAGCTCTATAGCGAAAGGTCAGCGGTCCAAATAAAGAAGTTGCCAATGCAATTAGACTTCTTTTTATAGGTTTTACCAGCTAGATGATGGATATGCTAGAACTCCAATTCAGGCTGAAATATTAGTGAAACATTCCTGCTGATGACACTGTCCTGGGCTGGCAAAGATTTTGGTATTTTTTTTCAGAGAGTTGGATTTGTTTTTCATAAGAATAAAGGTCACATATATTATTTTGTATCACAATGATTTATCACCTCCTGTTGATGCAAAATAGAAAATAAATACTGTCATGTTGTGTGTGAAACAGGTAGGTAGGGACAGCATGTTCTAAGCCTTCCAAAAAACTCCAGCAAGGACTGAAAAAAGTATTGTCAGCAGCTTTTGGGCCTGGGCCAGCTTCACTTGAGCAGTAATGTAATTATTTTGATTTTCTAGTATTTCATTTAACCATAGTATACTGTAAGGCAAGAAATAACTGTAAAAAAAATCCTTGGTGTAACAAAGTGAGAACAAAATATAACTTTAATACACATTCTGCATGTGTTATTACTGAACTTCAGTTATTTTTTTATGTTACAGAATTATTGTTTCCATTTTATTGATTGAGAAATCAAGGCCTAGAAAGACTATGCGATATTTTTCAGACATGCAGAGCTTCCTCATCTGAGTGAATTGTTGTTGGTCTGTTCCCATAGGTCAAGTGTTCAGCTCATTAAAATGTTCCACCATCACAATTCAATGACCTCGTGGGCAATCTTTGCAGAGGCTAATGACTTATTTAACATCGGCATTGATCTGCCAGGTATGATCTCTTTGACTTAGAAGATCTATAAATACAGCTTAATCATTCAAAGGGCTTAATTAGCTACTCCATTACTGCAGTTTTATGTTGATGTAATATTATTGGGTTTATATGAGATTACTGAAGAATCACACTGTGATTTAATATTTACCAGCCAGTCTTTCAAGCACCTCAGGCTCATCAGACCCTGTTTTCAGAGATGCTGCTATCTAGTGTCCACAGGCTGCATGAACGTTAGCTTGGGCTGGTGGCTAGTCAGAATTTTTGTATCTTGGCACACTGTTGTGAAGACTTCATGCACAACAGGTCTAGACCAGCATATATGTAGACAGATATTAATGTGCAAAAATAAATCGACACACAAAACTTGGTCTTTGCACACACACATACTCACATCTCTGGAAAACTGACCTACAAAGATGGCTTTTCTTTTCAAAATCTTTAGTCAACGGTAAGTATGTTAGGGAGATTGCTGTTCTTTTCCTGAAGACTGCTGTGTCCTATGTGAATAGCCAGAAAAACATTCTCCCATTTACCTTTGGCAAAACTAAAAATATGTGATTGTGTTCATAATCCTTATACTTCAATTATATTTCATGGTAATATTTGCTACTTAAATATTATGCAAGCTGTTCCTAGTTTAATGACTGTTTGCTCCTGTTCACAAAATTTCAAGGTTAGCGCAAGGTCAAGCTGCACTTTGCTGAAGAAGCCAGTTATAAATTTCACTAATGTATTTCATCATGTGATGTTTTTCTGGTCGTACTGGTGATTGTTCTGGAGTAGCAAAAGGTTAGCTGAGCACACACAATACGTTGATTACTCCTGAATTCACTGTCTTCAAAGATAAAATATGGATAACATTACTCCTGCGTCTCTCTTTCCTATTGAGATATTTGAACTAGGCACTGAGTTCTTGCTGAAACATAGTGAAACCGCTTTAGCCTGATCGCAATTAAATAAAATAGGTTTCCTTGTGAGAATTTTAGTTGCTTCTGGTAGTTTCTAGGAACATCTGCAGTAAACAGCTTCTGTTAGCTGTTTGCTAATTGATGGGTTCTTGATTATTAGCCGTTTCCTGATAGTCTAGTTCTTGATTAAAAAGGATCCACACTTTTAGTCTCTAGCTGCCCACCAAGTAGAGGGTAGCTGAGTGGGGAACACTTGTTTACTTAATAAGTAGGCATACAGCAAACTGAGGCTTTGGGAGTTTGCATGGAGGGGGACGGAAATGGCTCTAGATAGTGTGGGAGCTGCACTGGCGGTTATGGGCCACAGGGCTCAATCCCTAGCCTTGACTGGAGAAATCAGCCCTGGAAAACCAGAAACTATGACCCAGATAGAGCTCTGAAGGGTGCCTGCTGTTGCACAGGTCACAGGTAGCATCAGTCTCAAGTATCTTTTGATCTTTGTTATGAAAACTGAAAAAAATGATTCTCCCTTTCCATTTCATAGAGTGGAGGGTGTCCAAGAAAAAAAACAGCCCCTAAAATGAGCAAAAGGTGAGCAGGCAAAGATGAGTCTGTTAACTCTATCTTCATATCCAGAGACGCTCTTTCAGACCTTGCACTTTTGGTCTGAAATGTCACTCTTCCCCATGGATGTGCCAAGCCAAAAGAAGTACAGCGTTGCAAAGTACAGCATGCTGTCATACATGCACCTTGCGAAGCTAATTCTAAACTAATGGTTGCTCATATCCTCACCTGGTCAGGATGAGGACAGAACACAGAGAGATAGCCAAGATAAGAACAGTCCCTGTGGCAGATGTTCTGTGAATGACGGAGCATGGACAGGCTGACTTTTCTGCTAGATTCTCCATTTGCAATAGATTTCAGGGAGCCTAGTCCCCCCGAGAAACAGGAAACATTAATTTCCTGAGTGGCCTTTTGGCTTGTGTCCAGTTTTCCATCTCTGATTGTTGTTCAATGGTTCATGACCAAATTAATTATTTTAGACAAATGGTTACTATATATGCATGGTAAAATACTTTAAAACATCTGCAGGCATTTTTGGATGCTAACGGTCATGCATTTTCCCACTAGCAATGTTGATTCAACTGACCATAGTGATAATAAAGAGCCAAAGTAGTTGATTGAGTAAATAATACACAGGTTGAAGTATTTCTAAGTAGTATTCACAAAATAATCAATGTCATATTATGACCTGTCTGGTCAATTGCCCATGAATTACGAAGATAAGCCTCGATAGGGTAGGCTGTACACAACAACACAAGCAGCAATGTGGCAACTGGTTTTATGGTGATATCCATAGCACAAGAAATGAGTCAGGTCTGAGTAGAAATACCCGAAGCTTTTTGTTACATTCCTGTCTTTTAAATATTTACCTGAAATGCTCCCATCATTTTCACAAAAGGGTTTGCAGGATTTTTGCCTTTCTATTTTGTATTAGATATTCCAGCAGTAGGAAGAAAAAGTTGACTGAACTTGTTTAGGAGGAAGAAAGGAGCATGTAAAGTTTAAAAAAGTGGCAATGTCTTCCAGCAGGACACAAGCTAGAAGCAGCCAGGTATGAGGCCAGATCACTGATCCCCCAGAAGAGCTGCTGGAATATCAGCATACACCTACACACTCACAGCCACAGCTCTATGCAGAAGATGCCTATTTATATAATAAAAGTTCTAACCCCAATGCTCACTGAAGGAGCTCTTTGAATTTTTTCCCCAGTCACATGCAATGCATGCTCATGATCAAATGGCGTACAGTTGGCCTTGCGCCTGCAAGTGCCTGTGAATCAGTAGAGTCAGGTTGTGAGAAGGTCCCCTTAGAACATTTCGCTCACAAGGGCTTGCACTGCCTCAAGCAGAAAATCACTTGCCTAAATCCTGGCTTTCTGTCATCATTGCTAAACAAACCCTGAGAGAGCATTTTAGGTCTGTGTTTAAGGAAAAAAGATGTTAGCTTTGATGTGAAATGTTGAGCTGTAGTCTCTAAAAGAGGGAGTGATCTTGATCCACTGGAAAAAAAAAATCCCAAGGTTGTAAAATCCAATAGATTACAATTAGATATTGTAATCTAAATAAATTCATCTGGAAATCACTATACATAAGAACAGCAGTAGCTGAAGTATTGCTTACAGGCACATTGTAACCTGTGCTAGTTTCTCTCAGAGTAATAGCACCTTCATCTCTCGAAGAATATTAATCATCATTAATGGGTTGGATTCCAGGCTTCTGCCATCATTGCGTTTCTGATTATTGAGGACTCATAGAGCTAAGATATATGTGCTGTGAATAATGAACCTAACTAGTCTTCAGCCAAAGTTACAAAGATCTGAAGTTGCAGACTTGGGTGGTCTGCACAAGTCTGAATTATCTGAGATTTGAATGGATTATTTAAATTTTTGATATCTTTAACTTAATTGAAAACAGAAATCACTGTACAGTAAAATATATAAAAATGTATGTATGTTATGGAGTAGAGATATAAATATTTATTAACTATTTGTTAAGACTTCAGTGTGGTTTTTTACTTTGCAGTCCACGGCCTTCTGCAACTGGACAGTTAGAAGTAGAGAAGACCACAAGTTGTATTTCTCTGTGTATCAAGGTAACTTTAGCTAAATAAATAGTTATTTATACTGGGATTTTGTTTAACCAATTCCATGGAGGATTCAATTGTGAAATTTAGATTAAGCTTCAAAGCAAACTTTAACTCATCTCCAGGCAGAGTAATTTCCTCTAGTGCTCTAGGCTACATCTATATGCAGTTAGAAGTATCCAATAACCATTGCGTTTCTTATCCATGTAAACACAGCCTTTTTTTTATAGAAAACAAGAAAAGCTGATAGGCATATGTTCATATTTTCTTTCCTATTACCTCAGTACTGAAAGTCTTTAGTGACTTTTAAAACTACGTTGCTAAATTTCTCTTAAGTCTAAAATAAATAAGAATTTACTATCTTCAGTAGACGCATTTTAAAGAGTTAATGAGGATTTAATAAATTAATTGTATGTGTCACTTGCATAGAAATGTACTATATATTACACATGGCTATGTTAAAAAACCACTTTCCAAGTAAAGCAGTTAAAGCTGTAAGTTAGCTGAATAAAAAGCTTTCACTTAACTCCCTTGTGTATATGACAGTATTTAATTACAAGATCACCTGTGACATTTTGCACAGAATAGATGACGCTGTCTGACTAAGGAGCTATTCGGCTCTGTTTGCCTTTTTTCAGCGTGCGGCTCTGTTGCCACCCCCAGCAATGTCCCAAGCTCTCAGTTGCCAGAGAAAGCCTTGACAGCAGTGAAAAGCAACGTCTTTTCCCCAGTCACAGCCTCAGAAATGGAACAGTTGTTTTGGCTGTAGTTTAAGAAAAACACATAAGGGCCTGATACCTGTCATGAAGAATATTAACCAGAATGCATAAAAGTTGGCAAATAAATAAGCAACAAGGTCTTATGACTGCATCCAGCGCTTTAACAACAAACAGGACCAGGAGTCCTGACGGCAGTCTGTTCTCTGTACACAACTCGCTGGCTCAGAACTCGGGGCCTGCAGCGAGGATGTGGTTTTCTAACTTCAGAGCAGGAAGCCAGGTCATGGCTGAGATAATTAAGGGAAGCTCCTGAGTGAGGTAGTAGGCCAAGTTAAAGGACAGGGGTCTTTACCTTACTCTAATACAAGTATCCTTTCTGGTAGAGAAAAAGACTGAACCCTAAGTTTTGCCACAGAGCAATGTTTAAGTGGGATCTAGGGTTTTAGGCAGCCTGCACCTTTGAAAGCCCGTTGGAAACTGCAGCTGCCTGTGCGCTGTGAGAGGAACACCACCTACCACGGGAATCTTCTCTGTTTGCCTTCAAGGGTATCGCTACTCAAGTGGAATGAAAAGTGTGCAGAGCAAAATGCTCGGCAAATGAAGGGCCTTACTGTTGTAGCTCAGTCAGCCAGAAATGCGGTTTCCTGGAGAAGAAACAGGTTTTCTTCTGATAAAGCGTTCTTGCAAAGGAACTAGAAGCAATGTCAATATCATAAAGACCGGGAAACTATAAAGAGAGAGAACTCTTGTGTCAAAGATGCATCTACATATAAGAAAGACAGAAATAAAACTATTTTTTACCTCCTAAATACAGCACAAATGGGCAAGTTGCTGTGCTCTGTTTGAACAAGGGAGACCCATATCTTAGGTGGTATTTGTCATCATGGTAACGTCATCTTCACATGGAGGAACATATGAACCACATATTTCTCAATCAAAAAGAAAGAAGATTGTGTTTCTTTGGGGTTTTGGGGTGGGGGGGGAATAGGAATGGGAAAAGTAATCAGGCAATCACTAAGAGCTATAGATAGAGTCAAGATGGAAGTTAGGCCAGGGCTGCTGAGTATTACCAGCAAATCAGTCAGTAGGCTACTTGGTTTTTTTAAATGATAAGTAAGGGTCATGAGCCATGGGAACAGGAATTCGCAAGCGCTGCATGAGGAGCATGCCTGATGGCTCCCAGCCCCAGCTTCAAGGTGCACACATAGATGCAGGGTTTGTATTCTGTGCACGGGCAGGTAGGCCAAGACACGTTCCAGTGTTCCACAGATGGAATCAGTCTCAGGTCAGATAAAATGTCCCAACAGACTTAAATCTAGTCTAGAAGTAAAAATATCCAAATTAGGTAGTTAAAAGGTAAAATTCCTGGAAAAACGGGGGTGGGGGGGGAAGAAATAGTGAAATATGGAAGCAAAAAGTACTTACAATTCTAATTTAAAGAACAAAAAAAAAAAAAAGGCAGAGGTTAGACCTTATTTTGGTCTATATTTCTAAGCACTTCAACTTTCCCATGGTGGCAGAGAAACTCATGTATTTTCACTGTTGTATATGCACAGAATACTTCCTTTCCCTTCCTTCTCTACATGCTGGCTCCCCACTAACAAAAACTACCAAAAATGGTTTATTTCCTGTGCTAGTCCTCCCTTTTTCTCTTTTCTTTCTGACAGTTTTTTGTAGATTTTACAGGCTGTGGCTATATTTTTCTGTATTTGTCATTTGTCTCAAAGCTTCAACATTACAGACCCTAAGTTCACCTCATAATATCAACTTCAGTCATGTTGCTTTTCAGCTAGAGAGAGAGCTCTAACAATCCCATGTGCCTTTGTGCTCTACTATCATCATCACTGAGAGCTTTTTTGGTCTCCATGGCTATCTGTTTGAGCAAAGGAAATACCCAAGCCCTGTATTTGATCTTTTACTTAACTCTTTGTATCAGTCTTGATGAAAAATATTTTATTAGACAGCATTAGGATAATGCAATCTGTCGTGAGCTACTTGCAAGTATAAGAGCTTTTAATGATCTTGAATTTGCTGAGTGATTGTTCAGGTGATGCAGCTGTGGCTGTCAATATATGAAAAAATACTAATATCGATATAAACTGTTTTTGAAAATCCCACACAGTCTAAGTATATGCAACAACATAAAAGAATGCCCTCCAAAGCTGGCTTTGCTTGTCTTCCCGTGAAGAATTTCTTCAGTCAGCTCAAACATATATGAATTGTTCTGGAGACGCAGAATTCCAGCACAGACCTTGAACATGTACTCTTGAAAACCCCAAAATACTTCCACAAAATGTTGAAAAGTTGGCTGACAGTCTAAGAAGGACTGAAATAAGCTGTTAATCCTGTGATTCCTCTGTCAGCTATAGTGTTAATCTCAAATTTGTTTCCTCTTTTTTCTGGCACTAGCAACATGTCGAGCTTTGCTCAGAATAACCCCCACAAAACTGTTGCATATGATTTCCAGTTCACATATCAAGTTTTGCAGACTTTCCACTTCTGCATCACCAGTTTTTCTTGAATTATTCAGTTCCTTCAGTTAATGGCTACCAGTGTGCTGTACATGCAAGGGAGTATGTGTTGTAGCTTCATTTACTTTCATTTCATTTTTAAAATTAGATTTTTCTAAATGCTTTTCTAAATTTGTGTTGATGCCTGGTAAACAAGCTGTGAAGGATCAGTCACCATTAACACAATCTGTCTATCCTGCACCAGAGAGCCCTTGAAGGGAATTTCCAGCATGACGCTGCAGGATGTCTTGGCTTTTTGGAATGCTACAAAGCAAATTGTAAACAGTCTTCACTATGCCAGCACAAGCAACAGCTTTGGTATCACTTTCTGCTGAATCTCCTTCACAAAGACTCAGTGAATGAAGTCTGTTTAGGAATAGTAGGCACTGTGTACCTTCTTGCTTTAACACACTGTAGTTTTCCCCAAAACTTATATACCATATTAGCTGTATTAATCACATTATTCTGTTTCACAGCCTTATGATAAGAATCATTCAAAAAATCATCAAGTTCGTTTTAACTCGTGTCTTTCCATTCCAACTTCAATGGTTTGGAGAATGCTCCTAAGCAGCATACCTTTTCTAGGTACAAATGATTCATCATCACCCTCAAAGACAACAAGCTTTATGTCTGATCTGCTTTCATACGCATACGGTATACCATATTTCTGGTGAATTCTGTCCTGGCACACTTTCTGTTCAGGAGCTGGCACTGATGATTCAACCTCACAGTCACTTTTGGCTTCACAGATAATCATCTTAACCACTTTCAAGGAAACTGTGTGAACATCTGCATATCTGCTTTTGTATTGTTCTCCATCACTGCATGTGGTAAGTCTCTGTTGTAATGACTCTCAAGGATCAGGTGATTCATGTTTCTGAAGACAGATTTTTCTCTAGATGCTTTGATCAGCCTAAGGACTAGTAGAAAGTTCCTAATTAAAATTGCCATAGTCATAAGAGGGCCATACACCCCAAAGAAGAGGATTGTCTTCTTGCCATACATTTTGTATGGGACAACATGGGACTGTGACCATCCTATTCCTTCATTTCATCACCATCTGAACAGGATGATTCAATAACTAAAATCTGTTCTTTTTCACATGCCATGTTTGAACATATAATGTTTGTGTCTCAGTTGCAGGACCGAGAACTGCTTTCCATGTTTTGGGTCTGCACGTATGTGAACTTCAGTTCCACTCCTGCTCCATCTTGTGATGGAGAGCTAGGCATTCACCACCCTTTCCTGAGCTTTAACCTTGTGGGGAGGGAAGCTTGCTGTTCAGGCAGCAGAAGTGTCTCGTTACAATCCCGTCAACCTCTCGGTCTAGATGATCAAGATGTGGAATGTGCATACCTGGCCACCCACAGCTTAAACAGAGGCCATCTGCCTTCCTCTGTTGTAGAATATGTCACAATTCAAATATTAAAGCTGAAGTGGCAAGTATAATTCTACAACATGAGGACTCTTACCTTTCACAATATTTAAGTGCTTCCTGCTGAGTTACCAAAACAAGTTCAATACTTAACAAACAACCCTAGAATTCATTCTGTCCTTTTTTTTTCCACTTCGATCTACCTGTCTAGTATATTTGTCACCAAAAATCAATGTCACTTACAGGTTGTAGCAAACTTTTGTTGATTTGGAAAAGGTGAGGATATTTGGGGGATTTTTACATGAATAGTTTTGTCTGACTTCATCATTCTCTTAATGAGGGAATGACTTTTCTAAATATTTGGTAATCTAATTAATTTTGTAGTATATTATGACATGGACATTACAAATATGTTAACCAATCTCTTAATGCCATCATACTCAGGAATTATTAATTGCTCTTTGCCTCCAGATTTCTTCAGACTTTAGCATTTTAGTTTCCACAGATGGATGGTGGTTTGAAATTTGCACCTGGTACCCAGTTTTCTAAAGAATCAACTCAAACCCTTCATTCTAGCCACAGTTATTATGTACAAAGCCAGAGATGATACATTGGTCCTTTGTTGGAGAGAAAGGGAATGTCTGAAACTATTGAACGGGGTTTCCTGAAACTGTGGCTCAGTGCCACAGTTTCAATTTCATTCAGAAAATTTTGATAAAGAGTAAGAATGGGATACCAGTAACCCAGCCTGAGCCAAAGCAAAATTTTCAGTCTTCATACTCCTCAAAAGTTCAGAGTTTTACAGCTTTTGTTTGGTGCTGCAGACAGGGATAACAGCTGAACACCGTGAACTTAATAAACTGTTCTCCTCTCTTCACCTCGGCTACTACTCCTTTCCCTCATCTTAGCTTCAGAACACAAAGCCTTTAACACAGCCCTGAAAATAATTTGTTGTCTGTTTTCAAATAGCTGGTAAAACACACACTAGGATTTGTTAACTATCATCTTTCATCTAAAAGCTCAAAGCAATTAAGAAAATTTATAATATTAAATATACAGGAGGAATTAATTTTTGAGAATTATTTGCATCTTATTCATGGATAAATCGAGACACAGGTACCTTCAGTAAGCCCATGACAAAGCTAAGCCTGGACCATTCTGCCCTCCATCCTCTGTTCTAACTCTGCAATATACATAAACTACAACATGAAGTATGAGAAGCTTCAGACAATGAAAAGAATGCTTTTTGGGAAGAGTGAACTTCTTTCATTCTAGTATGCACGTGTTTGGCTAACAATGACTTTAACTACAGAACAGTGAACACTAAACTTATGTTCACATTTTATTGCTTGTATTGCAGTTGCATAGGTTTTATGATACTATTATTCAACAGTTAGCCTAATATAAGTTTCAAATGTATAGCTTACCTATGATTTTACTTTAAATTAGATATAGGCATTCAACATTTGTTTCTAGCTTCCCATTTTTCATTAAATCCATGCAATTCTTTAAAATTTAATAATGTGAGCTTTTTGCAACCATTTGAGAATCTGGGTTATGTAGTTAAAACACTGTGCAAATAATTCATATGATCAGACTAATATAACTTTAGTGTTATAGTCACTTTTAAAATTTTGAGATTGTGATTCAGCTACCAGGAATCCATAATCAATTGTCTTCACATGGTCCTTGGTGACTATTCTTCATATAATGAATGACTCCATAAACCTCTTGTTCCCCAAATACATTATAGTATATAAAATAAATTAAGTTGCAGTTTTACCTGACAGTTTTCTTACTACAATGTCTGTTGGAATGTGGATTATAGGTTATGCTTATATTACTGCATGTGTTGTTTACAGTTCAGAGAGAGGACTCAGTAGCTCAGTTATGTGTGAAAGATCTTCCTGAGAGATAGGAATATGTGGAATTTATCTCATTGATATAGGAGTTACCTCAGCACTCATGAGCAGAGCTACCCACAATAGGTAATGGCCCCATTGTTATCAGGCGAAGGTTTACCCTGAGGGTAATATCCTGCTGTTGATTTTCAGGCACCATTTATTGATTCTAGAGGATATTTTGTGTAATATCTGATAGTCTTATACAGTCCTTACTTTAATGTACAATTGGCAACTTAGTGGTAGTGTACAAATTAGTTTTCTTGTGAAAAAAATAAGTACAGTCCATTCAGTAAAGTTTTGGCTATTATCTTTCATAGGAAATTGTACCTTGTAGTTTCTATTTAAAATACTCATATATTATTTTATATATATACTTTATAAACAGACAAGCACAGAAGGCACCCATGGGACAACCCTGCTTTTTAAGTACATCCATATATACATAGATACACGTGCAGTTGTCACCACATGTGCTTTGATGACCTGCTCATCCTAATTGAGTAGGTAATACTAAGGAACAGGAAAAAAAGAAGGGAAAAAAGAAGAGCGTGGTGGGGTGTGGGTGTGAAGAGGAAGAAATCATCATGGTCTGGCCAGGTAACCCTCACTGCTTTCCCAGTGAGTGATGTCCTTTCTGAAGAGCCCCTTGGAACCAAGAAGTCCTTTGATAAAACGACAGCCGCATCACTGTCAGAGTATGCGTTATCATGCAACCAAAGACAGTAAGATCAGAAGTCTCATGACAGGTCTGCCAGTGAGTCGCCTAAAATTTCCAGTAGTTAGTGGTTTTGGATGGCTTAGGCTTTGAGGACAGATTTTGAGACCCATCCTTTAAAAAAAGTCCATTTCAGAAGGACTTAACACCCAGATACAGTGATAATTGATGCTTTTGCTCACCCTTGAAAATCTTTGCTATAAGTTATTTTATCAGGTTATTCTGAAGAATGCCTAATTCCTTGGAGGTGCTAAAACCCTTATAAATGAGAAGCAATCCTATTTGATAACCAGTGATAGGCGGTGTATCCTCATTTTTATCTGTAACTTAGGGTTTACAAGTCTGATGATCATGGGATTTTCTGAAATGCTTATTCTTGTGGGTTAACTCTGGTAGGCAGCTAAACACCACACAGCTGCTCCCTCTCTGCACGCAGTCAGATGAGAGAAAGAATTGGAAGGGCAAAAGTGAGAAAACTCATGGGTTGAGTTAAAGATGTTTTAATAAGTAAAAGAGGAAAAGACAAAACAAAACAAAGAGAAACAAGTGATGCAAAAAATCAGTTTCTCACCACCAGTAGACCAACACCCCAAGGAGCAGCAACCTTGGCAAAACTCCCTCTCGCCATAGGAGCTACTATGAAGAAAATTAACTCTATCCCAGTCAAAACCAGTACACTTATCCACACAGAATTACAAAACATCTGCCTGTATAATAACCTGAGTACAAATCCAGGCAGTATTTGCAAATAAAAATCATGCATTTTCAGTTAAAGTTGACCATATGGATTACTTTATCAATAAATTATTATTTAAAAAAAAATAATTTACATATTTAAACGTAGACTTTTGGGCATTGATTAGGTTTTTAAGGAAATCAACCATTAGGTAATTAGGCAGATCTTGCTTTGACTAGAGGATGTAAACCCAAAATTTAGGATAAATATTCTATTTGTAACATTTGAAATACATTTCTGAGTGAACAGGAAAAAAGAAAGGCAGAAAAAAAGATGGGGCCATCATCTCCAGATAAACACAGAAAAATTCAGAAAAACATGCTAACATTGTGGCAGCAGGTATTAACTCATGCTAATTGTGAGAAATGCAAAATTATGTTTAGTGGAAGGGATTATTTACCTTATTTCTACTCACTGATGTGTTTTAAAAATATCCTAAAAAAGATGGTGAAGCTGAATGACAATCTCTTATACCTGAAAAGGAATAAAGGCCTAACTAATGGGATGAAAGAAAGTCCTAAAAGATGTTATAATGCCAATAGCAAATAGTGTCTGCTTACTTGTCCCACTTGCTGAAATCTGGACTTAAAGACAAAGTGTCAATAACCTATGTTGTTTAATGATACCAGCATCTTCCTCATTGCATTGTGTTTCTAGAAGAAATAAAAAGTATTCAAAGACAGGTGATGAAAACAGTTACAGACTACAAGCAATTTCTAAGTGGTTGAAGAAACCGAGATGATTTGGGCTACTTAATTTAAAAAAAAAAAAAGAAAAAAAAAAGAAATAAACACATGAGAGGGAATATATTTGATTCAGATAAAACAACAAAAGTTGCTGAGAAGGTCAATAAGGAACTCCTGCTTACCTTCTAACAATACAAGAACAAAAATGTTTGATGAAATAGAAAAGCAATATACTTTTACACAGTTTGTAATTAACCTGTGGAACTGGCTGTCACAAAATATCAGTGCACTCAAGAGTTTAAGAGCCTTTGAAAAAAAGATGACATTTTATCTGAGCAATGAGAACATCCACAGTTAATTTAGTGAAAAAATAATGTTTTGGACAGGATGCAAACTTTCACACTTTGGGATATTAACCAATTTCCATTTAAAAGATTGAAAGAATTTCTGCCTGGAAAGATCTTTTAAAAACTCTCTGTGCATTTCACAGTTGATTTTGTAGTGCCCACAGCCAGACAGAGACTGTGACCACAATTGTGCAGTGTTGCATAGTGACTCAGTGGTCCACTGGCAGTGTCTTGTACTCATTGTATACAGAGATACAAGATTCCTACACTGTGTAAGATTATATTCTTTATGTTACTCTAAAGCACACAGATTCCTTCTGGAAGGCTTTCCAGGCTTTAATTGACTATTGGGTTTATGTTTCTATTATTTTCTGGATTTCAGAATTTAATTAGACTTTTAAATGGTAGAATTAGTCACCAAAAAATGGAAGGCTCTATTCTAGAGTCTTAATTTATGCAAGATTTTGGTCTCAGTCTTGCTTGCTACTTACTACAATGAAAATAATATTTCACTTTTTCTTATCAATTCACTATTTTACCTATTGTGTCTTTTACATTCTTTGACATGACTTTTTCCTGTGACTATTCTTACTCTAAGCTTTTTGCTGCTGAACACAATGGAAGCTTTATTCAGTCCACTCTCTCTCTCCATGGTGTTTCGTTGTCTGGTTGTTTTGTAAAGGATTGTAAATGCGAGAAGCTGTTCATTAAAATAATCCTTTCAGTTCCTACATCCTTCAGTTCTGCAGATACACGCGCACACACAAATACACACACACATACACATACAGTCACGCATTGTACCTGCAGTTATCAATCTAAAAAAAAAAACTTTCAGAAGATTGCTGTATCCCTACAAAGAGATGTTAAGCTTTTTGCATTTTTTTTTCTTAGCAAAAACTAAGGGTAGACAGGACAGATGAGCAAGGGAAAAAAAGATTTACTACAAAGTTTAAATACTTTTCCCTGTCAAGCAGAAGGGAAAGGGTTTCAAAAGTCATTTTGGAAGGTGAAAGGCTTGAACAACCAACCCAAATTATTGATGTCACACTGCTTTTCCTTGTTGAAGCCAAAGGCTTGACCCTTAGCCTTTCATTTCCCAAGCAACTGACTTAATTCCAACCTATTGAACTGTTCTGGAAATGGTTGTCTAACAATTTAAACCAGTAAAATAATTTGAATAGCTAACTAGGAACTGGGCAGAGAAGGGGACTGACCCCATAAGCGGGGTTAGGATACTTGCCTGTTGCACAGGATGACTGGAGGCTTCTGACTATGACTCCAACTTTGCCTTTTTCTTTGGTTTGTTGGTTATTCTGTTCTTGGGAAAGAGATGCTGAGGTCTTCAAAGCACATGTGCTAAGCTGTTGCTCTGACTTACCCTTTTTAAAAGTCCATCTCTAATGACATTTTATGGAAAGCAGACTCCTAAGACTAAATGACTATCGTTGTTGTTTTTTCTTAACATCACATTTATTCTGAATGCAAATGAGAGTATCTGAGTATTTGATGAAATTATCATTGAAACAACATGTTCTGTAACCCCATTAAAACTGCATTTTCAGATAAAAATATTCTGTTGGAAAATTCCCAAATGGCTTTTATACTCAATACATCCTGTTTTCTTGTTTTCTCTTAGAACACCTGAAATAACAACAAATTATGTTCTGTATTTCAAAGACTAAAGACCTCTATCCCAGTGTTCATAAGCCCATATATTCATGTCCTTCTCCTATTTGTAGTATATGCATTCTGATTAATATTATGTAGAATAACCTTCAAACACAGCATCCAGATAGTAAATACTGTGGTCAGATTCTGCAAGAAGTTTTAGTGCATTGATGGTCTTAATACAATTGAGATGCAAAGAGCTGGTTGAAAAAACTGAATATGTGTTCATGCAAATGATTGCTGAGGACCCAAACTCTTAACATGTACAGACAAATACTGTTAATGTGGAAGTTAGACAGTTACACGAAGGCATGAGCTATCTGGGGCACAACACCTCCCCCATATAGGACATTCTCAACATTCAGTTACACTTTGGACAATAGAGGAGGTACATTAGTATAGGATGATGGCAGCAATACATCTTTCAGCAAGAGCTAGTTTTCTGTTTTGCAATCTTTCAGCTGTTATCTCACTATATGCAAAATTCCACTGGTTTGCAGGAGTTAGGTACTACTGAACATGAATAAAGTGCTAAGGTTGTGTCAGCTATGAATTTTGAAAAAAATTAGATGTTTTGTTCTGGGCTCTGCCATTTCTTTCGGAATAAAACCGAGTCTTTATGATCATATGTAGAACTAAGATCATGTAATTGGTCAAAAGCATCCTTCTTCATCTTATCATCAAACTGTGTATCATGTAAACCCAACTGGATATAGAGAGATGGACAGAGATTCTCCCCATTCCTGCCGCTGATGCTATGGGGAGTCTATTTAGAACAAGCTTCCTGGGGATGCTCCATTAGCTTAAACCATATTGTATAGCTTTCCTTTTTTTGTTGTTCTTTTTATTTTGTTTTCCAGCCAAAAATCTTCAAAAGCTTTTAAACAACAATGGCGCCAGGAAAGATTGTTGTCTGAATTTAAAAAGCAGAAAAATCAGCAGAGAGTCTCCTGTACACATGATTTCTTTCATTCTCTATTTCTTGCATTAAGCCAATTACTTAATGGACAGAAAGTTATTTTAAAATCCTTCAGAGTGTGAGGCAGATTACAGAAAAATCTCCCTAAGCAATGGAAAACAATGTATAAATAATAAGAACTTAATCATTCCCTTTAATGAAAAACTGCTCACAAGGGAGGAAAGATACACATGCATATGCACTAAAATTAAGTCATCCTACTTACATGCTCGTGTCCCCGTGAAGCATGCTCTTCAAGCACCATTCTGAAGCTTAAATGCTGCTATGCTTCATGATCCAAGACATATGTAGGGAGAAGACAGTGCTGTACTTGTGTCAGCTCATTTTTGGCAGCTCTCCTGACTACAGATAACAAGAGGAAACTTTATCATGCTATTTCTGTTTTGACAAATTCTACAGAAACCAGGCATTTCTCCCCCCACCAAAAAACCCCAAAAAACAAAAAAACCCAAACAAACAACCTCAAACCCAAACAAAGAAGACTCAAACCAGCTGAGGAAGCCTAATAGTCACATACTTAGGTACAGGTGTAGAGAAGGCTAAAAGAGTTTGTCTTCTTTGGCAGCCTGAATTTGGGTCCTTTGATATGCAACCTTCTGTACCATTTAAGGCAGACACAGGCTCTGGCTACTCATCTGGCATGTGAAAAGTCTGGCTTTAAAGCCTTTTCATATCAGATAGAATAGGTTCAACCATTGAGCAGCTTTTCTCCATGCAGTACTGATAACCGGTTTCTGCCTGTAGATAGGCAGAAACCCAGTCCATGGGTCCTGATGGGGTGCACCCGCGAGTGCTGAGGGAGCTGGCAGAAGTCATTACTGGGCCGCTCTCCATCATCTTTGAAAGGTCCTGTTTATATGCTTACCAAATGACTGACCTTCCTTTTTCTTTCTTTCTTT
>VYXH01005041.1:282730-294005 GCA_013397275.1 Burhinus bistriatus | reverse complement strand
GGTGGAGGGGGTACCCCGGAGCTCGGCACAGTCAGAGGAGGGAATTTCCTTCACAGGAGTCAATCCTCTCCCTAGGCCACTGGTAGAAGCTCACCCGTGTTCTCCTGTGCTGTGCAGATGAAGTTTTTGGTGGCCAGGTCCCTGGTACAGCATGGGAATAATTCATGTATCGGTCTCTGCCTTTGATTATTGAACAGGTCCATTTTTCCATGGTTTGGTGAGCACCACCGCTCTGCCCAGAGGGGAAGCGTGATGGGCTTTTTCAGTCTTTTATGTAGTTTAAATTATAGACCAGAGCTGGGGAATCTCTAATTTAAAAGAATGTGTAATGAGCACTTTTTGTAAAAAAAAAAATTACGTATTTAGGCCCAGGGGCTGGCTAGAGTCCTCGCGGAGGTGGCCTTAGTTCATATCTGCCTGTGGTGCCTGTCCTCTGGGCAGGGGGCTTGGGGGGGTCCCGCGCTGGGCACTGGGGACCATGAATTAGTGCCGGGGACCCCAGGTTAATGCTGCGGACCCCAGATTAGTACTGAGGACCCCAGATTAGCGCTGGGGACCCCAGATTAGTACTGAGGACCCCAAATTAGCGCTGGGGACCACATATTAGCACAGGCACAGCCCCACAGGGCTACTTTGCGCAGGTTTGTCTCCTGAGCTTCCCACAGCCTCATCCCAGCCCCATTCTGGGCACCCATCTCCAGTGTCACATCACACCAGGCTCTCCAGGAGGCTGGGATGTTTGGAGGATTTCTTTTCTTTTCCTCCATGTCTCAATTTTGCAAGAGAGGAGAAAAAAACCCCACAACAACCAGCATGTCCAGCTTGGCAGGTCTCCCTGGGCTCAGAGCCACTGAGGTGTTGGGAGCTCTTCACCCCAAGAGGTCCCAGCATGTTGGGAAGCGGCCAGAGGATGTCCTGCTGGGGAGAAGAGGGGTGAAGGATGTTTCATCCACGTGTTTGTGTCACCGGCAGTCCTCTGACCCTTTGCTCCTGGAGGGATCACTTCGTTGTTGGAGCGGGGCCAGAGGAGACCACGGAGATGCTGGGAGGGCTGGAGCCCCTCTGCTGGGAGGCCAGGCTGGGAGAGGTGGGGGTGTTCAGCCTGGAGAAGAGAAGGCTGCGGGGAGACCTTGGAGCCCCTTCCAGTGCCTAAAGGGGCTCCAGGAAAGCTGGGGAGGGACTCGGGATCAGGGAGTGGAGCCAGAGGACAAGGGGTGACGGTTTTAAACTGGAAGAGGGGAGATAGAGATGAGATCTGGGGCAGAAATTGTTGCCTGTGAGGGTGGTGAGACCCTGGCCCAGGTTGCCCAGAGCAGCTGTGGCTGCCCCATCCCTGGAGGTGTTCAAGGCCAGGTTGGACGGGGCTTGGAGCAACCTGGTCTAGTGGGAGGTGTGTGGCAGGGGGGTGGGACTGGGTGATCTTTAAGGTCCCTTCCAACCCAAACCATTCTGTGATTCTATGATTCTATGTCGCTTGTGTGCCTACGGCAGAGTTTCCTGAGGGAGAGGGAACTCCTGGCTTCTTCCCATTGTTCTGCCTTGACTGTGCTGCTCTTTGCAGTGAGACATGCTACCTTTTTAGAGTCCTTCCTGGTAGCAAGAGGGGGTTTTTGCCATGGCCACATTGGCTCGAGGCCCATCAGGATCCCTAAATTGCAGGCTGAGTCCTGCCTGGGGTGGGTGTGGGGGCTGAGTCCCCCCTCCCCGGTGCCGTGCCGGGAGGTGAGCAAGGTGTGTGTGATTGCAGGGAGCAGGCAGAGGTGGAGGTACAGGACCCCAAAGCACGAGCCAAAGCCAACTGGTTGAGAGCCTTCAACAAGGTCTGCATGCAGCTGCAGGAGGTGAGCAACCCCGCGGCCACCCACCGCCCAGTTGCAGCGCCGGCCATGTGCTGGGCAGCCAGTACGGCCCCTTCCCAGGCCGGGGCGTCTTCCAGACACGTCCACTCCCCGATCCCATGGACATCCCACACCCTGAGGGCAGTGGGGACCGGGGGGCCCCCAAAGAGTGGTGGGCCCACAACCCCATTCACGCCAAGTGGGACCCCCAGGAGGGGCAGGGAGTGCTGAGGACCTTCCCCTGGTGTGTGCTGCATGCGGTGTGCTGGTGCGAGCCCCTCCGCCCTCTCCCCTGTATTGAGTTGACAATTTTTTGTTCTGTTTTTAGACTCCATCCTCCATCTTTTCTTTTTGTTTTGGCTCTGGATTCGCCCCCTGGGGCTTCGATTCCCCTCCCCACCGCTTCTCTTTTCAGTTGTCCACCACCATGGCCCTTGCGCCCGCGTCTCCCCTTCCTGCAGGGAAGGGGTGTAGCCTGCCTGCAGGTAAGCATGTCCAACGGGAACGACCCAGCAACGTGTGCACCTTCCCCGTGTGTCTGTCTGTGTGTGTGCAGGGATTGCCCCATGAGGGAGGCAGAATTGGCTCTTTCCTCCCTGTTATGGTTTGAGAAACCCACAACCATTTATTGCTGTTTAGACAATGATTCTCTCCCCCGATGACCCCTCCCCACCCGGGAAGGGGAATTGGGGAAAAACAAGGAAACCTGGGGGTTGAAATATAAACAGATTTAATAGAATAAAACTAAATCATNCACTAGAGTCTTTTAAAAGAAGTGCAGTTTTCCCAAGCATTAGAAGAGAAATTAGTCCTGTCTCGCTCAAACCTTGGACACTCCTTTCTCCCCCAAAATAATCCCCTCCCTGCAAGGGAGGTGGCACTGGGGATCGTCCCTGCACACACCCCATTCCCGGCGTGCTCTGGCTTTTCCCCGCACTTCTCTCCCAACCGGCTGCGGGTCCTTGCAGACCTGTTGAGCCTTTCCAACAACGCTTCTCTGGTCCCCTCCAAACTCTGAATTTTTCCACGGTGCTGCCATCCCCACCGCTTTGCCAGCCCGAGTTCCTCTGCTGAAGCCTGCCCACCGCTTGCCCAGCTCTGGGAGAGGTTTTATTCCCAGTGCAAGCTCTTCGCTGGAAAGAGCCCCGTCATTTTAGGAACACGCTTTTCTCCAACCCACCCTGTAAACTCTTTACATGCTTCCCCAGTACTGTGGGCACTGGCTGGATGCTCAGCCGCCAGCGGCGCCGGGTCCCCGGGGAGGGCTGCCACGCGTGCCGGGGCCTCGGCGCTGCGCCCATGACAGCTGCCCCGTGTCTTGCAGGCCCGCGGGGACGGCGATGGAGAAGCTAAATCCCTGTGGTTCAAAGGCGGGTGAGTACGTGGGGATGCCGGTACTTTCTGCCCTCCCGGGGTCTCGTGGGCTGCTCTCCTCTCCTCGTTAGGATGTGATTAATGAGCTCGTCGGGGGGCTGGCGTGGGGGAGCGTTGCCGAACTGTGAGCGTGCGGGGTGGGGGGGGGGCAGATTTTTTTGGGCTGAATGCTGGTCGCTCGGTGCTTTTGGAGAAGCCGGCAGAGATGCCACCGCTCCGTGTCCCCGAGAGGCGCTGCCGAGAGGGAGAGCCAGGAGGTGAGTGGGTTGGGATGGGACCGAGCTGGGGTGGCAGCTCCTGCTCCTCTCCTGTCGTCTGGGGCTGAAGTGGTGCCATGGGGAACCCGGAACCTCTCACCCGGACGGGCTGCGGGTCTCGCCCCCGTCTCGCCCTGGCAGGTGGCCGTGCCGCTGGCGCAGGCAGAACCTGGCAGTTTTCCTAGAGAACCCCCCAGGTCATGCCGGGGTGTTCTCGCGGACAGGGCCGGAGGCTGCAAAGGGGCATTTCTGCCCAAGCCACGCTGCCTTGGTTTCTCTCGCAGCAGAATGGCTCGGTGCTCACCTTTGGTGTCCCAGAGGGAAAACCCAGCTCTCCTGCTCCATGCTGCAAAGCCCAAGCTAACTAAGCCAAACAAGCTATTTTTTTCCTGCCTTTCGCTGTCACATCACTGGAGCAAAACGTCTTCACCTGGCGGAAAAAAGAAAAATCACAGTTTTCTGCCAGAATCCGCTTTCCCCCTAGGTTTTAGTCCGGTGATCCCTGCCCCAGCCAGGGTGGTGGTGGGGATGGGGGTCCCATGGCTGGGTCCCAGGCCACCCCGGGGGTTTGTCTGCAGTCCTGTCCGCCAGGTCCCGAGTGAACGTGGGGCAATAGCAGGGGGCCCCTTCCTGCCTCAGTTTCCCCTTCCCCGCTGACTCTCATCTCTCTTGCAGGCCTGGTGGCGGGTTGATCATTATAGACAGCATGCCGGACATACGCAAGCGAAAACCCATCCCCTTAGTTAGCGATTTGGTGAGGTTCCTCCTAACGCCTTGTACCACACAGCTGCCGGCTTCGCTCCCGCTGCGCCCCGCTGGACCGCACCGTCCACCCGTCCCGGCCGGCGTTGGCCGGGCGCCCGTGCCCTGCTCCCCGACTGCCTCTAACATGGCTTGTGTTTTCTCTTTTCTTTTCTCCCGCCTGGCTTGGCCGTCCCTGGCGGCAGGGGGGCGGCAGTAAGGTTTCTGCGCTGCATTAACAGCATGCCCGACATTAAGCCTGGACGCAAATCTCTCCCTCTGGTCAGCGATCTGGTGAGCGCGGTCCGAGGGGTTAAAGAGAGAGCGCCCTTGGGTGCTGCTAGCCAGCCCAGCCCAGCCTCCTCCAGCCCCGCCGGCGGGGGATAGGGGTGTCCCAGGCTGTTTTGGGGGTCTCCTGGCCCTGGACCTCGCAGCGGGGAGCTGTGAGGACGGCACAGCTGGGCTCTCCCCACCCGAGGGTGCTTCTCTTTAACGGAGCTCCAGGGCCCTGACCCTACACCAAGCATCAGCCCAAGGCTTCCCAGGGCTGCGTCTTGTTTCCCATTTTTTTACCGATGCTGCGTGCCCCGTCCCTTCCTGTCCCATGTGCCATGGGCTCCCCACAGCCCGGGCGCTGGGCAGACGGACCCATGTACCAGAGGAGGGGTCGTGCTGGCTTTTCTGAGCGGCACAGACGCTGTGCTCCTGTCCCCACCCTTGTCATGCTGCGCCGCTACAGCCCAGTCCCCCATGCTGGGTCCCATCCAGCCCCTGGCCTGTAAGGCACAGGGTCGCTCCACTGTCACCCCCCTGGTGACAAGAGACAGCAATGAGGGAAACCAGACACCCTTTGCACCCAGAATTAGGTGCCCTTCGCCTCCTTCCCCCTTTCTTTACCCCTCGCCGCCTCCACTTTGTGCCTTCCTGAGGTGCCTCCATCCTGTCCCCAGCCCGCCTGCCCTCTCCCATCCCGCTGCCCCCCCTTCCTTGCCCCCTGCCCACTCCGGCCGCCGCTGATGCTTCTGCACTGTGCTGTGTCGGGGTTTTGGGGTGTTGGGCTGTGGGTGGTGATGGGGTGGGCAGAGCGTGGGGGTCAGGAGGGGCTGCTGCCATTCCCTGCCAGGATTTAGCAGGCTGCAGCCAGTGCTGTGGCTTGGGGGTGGGAAACATCCCCCCTCCCCCTCCAGGGACTGGCCCTGTGCCGGGTGAGGGGTTGGTGTTGCCCCGATTCCCACTCGTTGTGGCAGGGAAGGGGCCAGGACTTGCTCTGCTGGGAGGTGGCTCGCACTAACGGCCTTTTATTCCCCCCTCGCCGGCCCTGGCTGCCCACAGGCAATGGTAAGTGCCCCCCAACCCGGGTCTCCTTGGGGTCTCAGACACACGTTGAGAGGCTCTGGACTGGGAATGCTGTGGGCTACCGAACTGGTTCCAGTCCCACTGCGCCGCAGGGTGGTGCTTTGCAGCGCTGGCATCACTGGGAGCTGGGCTGTCCCCACTGCCAGCCCGTACAGCCAGCACCCACCCCTGTCTGGGATGGGGGGATCTGTCCTACGTGTTTTATGGTCACTGGGAGCCCAAAGGCATGAGGGAGGGACACCCCGTGCTCTGCCGGGTCTGGGAACTGTGTTTCTTTCCCACAGTCCCTGGTCCAGTCCAGGAAAGCGGGAATCACCTCTGCGCTGGCCTCAAGCACCTTGAACAATGAGGAGCTGGTAGGTGCTGGGGTTGACTGGGATGTGGGGCGGTCATGGTGGGAGGGCTGAGCCCCAGCCAGCCGGGCCAGCAATGGAGATGCGGGGTCTGCCCTACACCAGCGTCCTCCTCCGGCGATGCCAAAGCAGCCAGGATGCTCACGGCTGCATGCGGGGATGGTGGTGTCTGTCGTCTGCCCTGCTTGTGACATTGAGACCCTGCCGCAGCTCGAGTACTGTGTTCAGTTTTGGGCACCACAGTCCAGGAGGGACATTGAGGTGCTGGAGCGTGTCCAGAGAAGGGCAACAAAGCTGGTGAGGGGTCTGGAGAACATGTCTTATGAGGAGCGGCTGAAGGAATTGGGATTGTTTAGTCTGGAGAAGAGAAGGTTGAGGGGAGGCCTTATTGCTCTCTACAACTCCCTGAAAGGAGGCTGTAGTGAGATGGGAGCTGGTCTCTTCTCCCAAGTAACTAGCGATAGGACAAGAGGCAACGGGTTCAAGTTGCGCCAGCGGAGGGTTTAGGCTGGACATTAGGAAAAATTTTTTCCCTGAAAGAGTTATCAAACATTGGACCAGGCTGCCCAGGGAGGTGGTTGAGTCGCCATCCCTAGAGGTGTTTAAAAGTCGTGTAGATGTGGTGCTTGGAGACATGGTTTAGTGGCAGACCTGGTAGAGTAGGGTCAGTGGTTGGACTGGGTGATCTTAAAGGTCCTTTCCAACCTAAATGATTCTATGATTCTATCCTATGATTGCATGTGGCCCCAGCACCTGAGGATGGGGTCTGCGCACCGTGCTGCATGGACTCAGCCACCGTATGTTGCCTGAGCTTTTCTCCCCTTCTCTCTTCTCTCCTTGCACAGAAAAACCATGTTTACAAGAAGACCCTGCAAGCCTTAGTGTATCCCATCTCCTGCACGACGCCCCACAACTTCGAGGTGTGGACGGCCACCACCCCCACCTACTGCTACGAGTGTGAGGGGCTGCTCTGGGGCATCGCCCGGCAGGGCATGCGCTGTGCCGAGTGTGGCGTCAAGTGTCACGAGAAGTGCCAGGACCTGCTCAATGCTGACTGCCTGCAGAGTAAGGAGCCGTTGCCTGCAGCCTCATCCCGTCTCACTTAGGAGAGGGAGGAGGGAGCGGCCCCGGGGAGAGCTGGACTCCTGCCTTATTGTAGAATCATAGAATGGTTTGGGTTGGAAGGGACCTTAAAGATCATCTTGTTCCACGCCCCTGCCCTGGGCAGGGACACCTCCCACCAGACCAGGGTGCTCCAAGCCCCATCCAACCTGGCCTTGAACACCTCCAGGGATGGGGCAGCCACAGCTTCTCTGGGCAACCTGGGCCAGTGTCTCACCACCGTCGCACTCAAGAATTTCTTCCTCAGATCTCGTCTCAATCTCCCCTCTTCCCGTTTGAAGCCATCACCCCTTGTCCTGTCACTACATGCTCTTGTAAAAAGTCCCTCTCCAGCTTTATTGTAGGCCCCTTCAGATACTGGACGCCTTTCAGATACTGGGGGCATGCCTTGTGCATGGGGAAAGTGGTGAGCAGGGCAGATCTGTCCTGGGCAGGGTGTAGAACCCTCCAGGTTTGAAGTCATTCATGTATGGTGGACTTGGGGAGCTCTTAACTCTCTCCTGGGTGCCCTCTGCCCCCCATCTCACCCATGGCTGTCCTCTCCCAGGGGCGGCGGAGAAGAGCTCCAAGCACGGAGCAGAGGATCGGACCCAGAATATCATCATGGTGCTCAAGGACCGCATGAAGATCCGGGAGCGCAACAAGCCAGAGATATTTGAGCTGATCCAGGAGGTGTTTGGGGTCACCAAGACCACACACACACAGCAGATGAAGGCAGTGAAGCAGAGTGTCCTGGACGGCACCTCCAAATGGTCGGCCAAGATCAGCATCACGGGTAGGCATGGGTTGCACCTGGCACCGTGTGCCATAGGGGACCATGTGGCTGTCCCCTTGCACAAGGGTGCTGCATGGTCCACCTCCCCTCCTGCCCCTCATCCCGCAAAGCGGCTTCAGCCCCTGGGGCTCTGCCAGGGGACACAAGGTGGCTGTTGCGGGGATCCCGGTGTGGCTGTGGCACTGACTCCTCTCTCTCTTCTCTCCGCTGCGTGTGCCACGCATGTGCCTCGTGTGGATGGGCGTGCGTGCTGGGCTGTGCCATGCTGTGCTGTGCTGCAGTCGTTTGTGCCCAGGGCCTGCAAGCAAAGGATAAGACGGGTTCCAGTGACCCCTATGTCACTGTCCAGGTTGGAAAGACAAAAAAACGGACTAAAACTATCTACGGCAATCTCAACCCCGTCTGGGAGGAGAATTTCCATTTGTAAGTTCACCCCTGGCTTCTCCGTCCCCTTTCCTGGCCACTCGTAGTCATGCTGGGCTGCGCAGGCTGTCGGCACGTCCCCCGGGGCTGGTGGGGAGTCAGCTGGGGCCTCATCCTCCCCAGTTGAGGGTGGAGGGGGGCTGCTGGCGTCACTGGGTGTGCTGGTTTTGTGCCATGGAGGGTTTGGCTTCCGGCAATGGGGGCTGATCCAGGCTGTGTTGGGGCTGCCTGGGCACGGTGCAGAGCCCTGCCGAGCCCACCGGGGAGGCTTGGTGCCCCCACATCTGCCTCTTCCCCAGTTCCTGCTTGCTGCTGGGATGGTTCCTCTTGTTTAGGGAAACAGAGGCTGGGGAGAGGTGGGAAAGGTTTCCCTGCTCATCCCGGGGCTTGCCTCTTCTCGCCTCCCCAGTGAGTGCCATAACTCCTCCGACCGCATCAAGGTCCGCGTCTGGGACGAAGACGACGACATCAAGTCCCGCGTCAAGCAGCGCTTCAAGAGGGAGTCTGACGACTTCCTGGGCCAGACGATCATCGAGGTCCGGACCCTGAGCGGGGAGATGGACGTCTGGTACAACCTCGGTAACCGGCTGCCCCGGCGCGGCCCACTTGGGCTGGGATCTCCAGCCCTGCGCTCCTGGGGGGCCGTGCTGCCAGCCCTGGCGTGAAGGCTATTTCAGAGTATTAGTATAGAGTCTGCTGTTAAAAACACTTAACATCAAAAGCCGTTGGGATCAAGCGTTTTCCCAGGGTCATTCTTAAAACTCTTTGCCCAGGAGGTCGGGGAGCACCGGCCCTCTGCATAGGGGAAACTGAGGCACGGAGACACCACATCTCCGTAGTGCCTGGAGATATGGCCAAATCCCTCTGTGCGATGCCTTGGTTGCTTTGTACCCTGGGCCTGGCTGCTCTCAGTGCTGGGCACCCCTCTGGCCCCGGCCCCAAAAGCCCCTCTGTGCCGAAGCCGCCTGCCCCTCTTTGGGGTCAGGAGTGAGCAGAGTTGTTTGGGGGAAGCCTCACATCTCGTCCCCCTCCCTGTATCCCCGCAGACAAGCGGACGGACAAGTCGGCCGTGTCGGGAGCCATCCGGCTGCACATCAGCGTGGAGATCAAAGGCGAGGAGAAGGTGGCCCCCTACCACGTACAGTACACCTGCCTGCACGAGGTGAGCGGCCCAGGCAGGTGCAGGGAGCATGGCCCCCACCCCGGTGATGCCACCGTGCCACCGCCAGCCCCACAGACCTGACTGGGCTCATTTGTACCTCCAGAACCTCTTCCACTTTGTGACGGATTTGCAAAACAACGGGGTGGTGAAGATCCCCGACGCCAAGGGGGACGATGCCTGGAAGGTCTACTTTGACGAGACCGCGCAGGAGATCGTGGACGAGTTTGCCATGCGCTACGGGGTGGAGTCCATCTACCAGGCCATGACGTGAGTCCCTCGCCCTCCAGCCTGCTCACAGGGGCTGCCTGGGTAGGGGGGGGTGTCACTGCCAGCGTCTCCCTCCCCTGCTCCCGTTTGCGCCTGCCTCCCCGCCACGGGTGCAGGCGTGCTGCCCTATCTCGTCCCGCACCTGTGCACTCCTCCTTTCGTGCGCGCACCCCAAACCCCGCGCCCCTTCCTACAGGCAGCCCCTCCCGTGGCCCCGCGCCCTCACCTTCCGCCTCCCTCTGCAGGCATTTTGCTTGCCTTTCCTCCAAATACATGTGCCCAGGGGTGCCGGCGGTGATGAGTACCCTGCTAGCCAACATCAACGCCTACTATGCCCACACCACGGCTTCCACCAACGTCTCAGCCTCCGACCGCTTTGCCGCATCCAATTTCGGGGTAAGTCCGATGGTGCGTAAACACTCCTTCCTTCTTCTCTCTCTTCTCTTGGGAGGGGGTGGGGGGCTCGAGGGGCAAAAAGGGCCGTGCAAAACACCCCGCTCCAAACTGCAGCCAGGCGGCAGGGGGGTCAGCCCCTGCTTGCCCCCAAATTCATCCTGCTTACCTTCCAGGAAGGAAAAGAACTGCCTTCTTCCTGGGAGAAGGTCTAAATTATCAGAGAATCACAGAACGGTTAGAGTTGGAAGGGACCTTAAAGCTCATCCAGTCCCACCCCCCTGCCCTGGGCAGGGACACCTCCCACCAGACCAGGGTGCTCCAAGCCCCGTCCAACCTGGCCTTGAACATCTCCAGGGATGGGGCAGCCACAGCTGCTCTGGGCAACCTGGGCCAGGGTCTCACCACCCTCACAGGCAACAATTTCTGCCTCAGATCTCATCTCAATCTCCCCTTTTCCAGTTTAAAACCGTCACCCCTCGTCCTCTGGCTCCACTCCCTGATCCCGAGTCCCTCCCCAGCTTTCCTGGAGCCCCTTTAGGCACTGGAAGGGGCTCCAAGGTCTCCCCGCAGCCTTCTCTTCTCCAGGCTGAACACCCCCAACTCTCCCAGCCTGCCCTCACAGCAGAGGGGCTCTAACCCTCTGTTTTACCGTAATAATTTGCTCCCCAAATTATTATGGTAAAAACCATGACTGGAGTCCGAGCGGGCTGGGATGCTGAGCGACAGCGTGGCAGGAGGGGAAAACCTCGGTGGCAAAACCACGAAGAGGTGGCAAGGAGCCATCCCTGCAGCTCGCCGGGAGTTTTGCACAGCCCTGGGCGCTTTGGGCGCACCCGGGGACCGCTGCAAACTCGCCTGGCTGTGCCAGCACCCATGGGTGCCTTGCCTTGCAGCGAGCGGGGCGAGTTTGTGCCGGGGTCGGGTGCGCCTTTTGGGGATGCGGGCGAGGAGGGGCTGAGCTCTCGCCCCGGCTCCCCTCGTGTTGTCCCAGGGGCAGCAGCCGGTTGCTGTGGATGAACACGGGGCGAGCCAGGATTAGTGCCCAGCTCTGGGGCAGGCAAAGTGCTGGGTAGCCAGGGACACAGCCAGGGCCGAGCACAGCTCCGGGCAGCGGCTGCTTTGGCTCACCTCCCCGTTCCTCTTGCAGGGGGTAGCTAGAGCCGAGCGAGCCGTGCCTCCAGGTCACGCAGGAGGAGGAAACCGTATGGAAA
>VYXH01005041.1:266199-282721 GCA_013397275.1 Burhinus bistriatus | reverse complement strand
GGGAGGAAAAAAACATAAAAAAAAAAAAAAAAAAAAAAAAAAAAGCACCTTTTCTCTAACATGGAGGGTTTTAAAAACTTGTTTCTTTCTCTTTTTTTAGAGAGCCTAAGGTTGGGTCCTAAAGTGCCCGGCCGTCTCGCTTTAACCCCGGGTACCCGTCGTGTCCAGTTTTAAAGCGCTGCAGCCGTTCGGTGGCGGGGACGCACGGTCTCGGCCCAGAGCCTGGCTTTGCCGTCTCCGGCGGGCGAACGCACGCGCCGAAGGTTTGCGGTCGCCAGTGCAGGCTGCGGGCTCGGCCGAGCAGCAGCCAGGCGGGCGCAGGACTCGTTGCCCTGTCCTGCCCCCTTGTCCTCCCCTCTAGGACTCGGGGGGCTGCTCCGGGCTCTCCGGAGCCCTGCGGGACAGCCCTGACCCGGTACACCCGATGCTGTGGGGGGAACCCGGGGCTCTCGTGGGAGGCCCACGGAGTTGTCCAAAGCCTCCCTTCCCTGGAGATGCAAAGTGAAATGCCTCCCGACAGCGTTTTGGGGCAGATTTGGTTGCTTTGCCCTCAGATCTAACAGCCCATCTGCAGCCCAGCGTGGGATTCGCACCCTTCCTGCCCTGCGCTCCCTGGACAGGAGCCGGGCTGAGCTGAGTTAAAGCCACTCGGCCCCAGTGGAGACCATCTACCTGGGGTGGTTCCCTGCCCACATCCCTTGACGCAGCCCAGTTGGGCGAGTGAGGAGCCCATAGAGGCATCCAGCTCCTGGCGGCCATCCTGGCCTCGTCTCGAAGCAGCTCGGCCCCAAAGATGGGCCACGGCTGCAAGAGCCCGGCTGCTCTTTCCCTGCCCTTTTCTTCCGAGCTCTTTGAAAGCTTCAGTCCAGGGGCCCCATGGCCGAGGGGCACGATCCTGCACACCCTCTCCCTGCTCCTGCCCTGAGCCCAGGCTCGGAGGTGTTCAAGTGAGCGGGACGGATCGAGGAGCCCGTCCCCATCTCCGGCACCGACTGCCAGGGAGAAGAAAGGGGACGCGCAGTGATACCTCTCCATCCTGTGCCGTGCCTGGCACGGCCACGTGGACCTTGGGAGCTGTCGATGGCTGCCAGTGAGCCCTGGCCACCAGTGAGGACACGCTCTTCTCTGCGGGCATCCCGTGCCTGCCCGCAGGGCTCTGATGAAGGAAGGAGGGAAGGAAGGACAGCAGGAAGGAGAGGGATGAGCCGGGGGCAGCACGGGCCGGGCTGGGGGCAGAGAAAGCCAGGGGCAGTGGGGAGGGGGGACGGTCTCTGCTGCCTTTCCCTCATTTACCTGGTTCCGGGGCGTTTCTCCGCAGAAGGAGCGGTTCGTCAAACTCCTCGACCAGCTGCACAACTCGCTGCGGATCGACCTCTCCATGTACCGGGTAAGGTGCCTGCCGTGCCTCAGTTTCCCCACCTGTCTAATAAGGTCTGAAACAAGAGGCAGCTCTTTTCTACAACCCCCCCTACCCGCTCCTGTGAGAGTTCTGTGTACAATTCCACTCTTTTCTTCCCCTTCGGCAGAACAACTTCCCCGCCAGCAGTCCTGAACGGTTGCAGGATCTCAAGTCCACGGTGGATTTGCTGACCAGCATCACCTTCTTTCGGATGAAGGTATTGCTGGGGCCCCACTCGCCCCGTCCCGCTGCCGGGGAGCCTGACCCTGGCTGGCCCCGGTTCTTTGCAAGGTTGGGGTCACGCTGGCCCCGTGGTAGCTCCCAGGTGGGTGGCTGGGGCTATGGGGCTGCCCCCAGCGCTGCTCCCTCCCCACACACCCAGGTCCAGGAGCTGCAGAGCCCCCCACGAGCCAGCCAGGTGGTGAAGGACTGCGTGAAAGCCTGCCTCAACTCCACCTATGAGTACATCTTCAACAACTGTCACGAGCTGTACAGTCGCGAGTACCAGACGGACCCGGTGCGTGGGGCGGGGGGAGCTGGGATGCACTGGGATTGCCGGGCGCTGCCGGGGGGGACCTCACTGCCCCCCCCCCCGACATTCCCCATTCCTTGCCCTTCTCCTTCGCGCGATGCTTGTGGTCCCTCTCCAGAGCGCTCAGCCCCACGCAGAAGAAGCCCCAAGCCTGCGGCAGGGTTTAAGCCCCGCTGCTGCAGGGTTGAGACCCGGGGCCAGACGAGTGGGGGAGGGGCTGCGTGGGGGTCTCCAGGGTGTTCCCAGAGCCCTCCTGCCTCCTTGTTAGCCCCACCATGAAATTGAGCCCCACGGGTGGGATGACCGGAGCCTCCGCTGTGTCCCCATGACTCCAGACTAAGAAAGGCGAGGTGCCCCCCGAGGAGCAGGGTCCCAGCATCAAAAACCTGGACTTCTGGTCCAAGCTCATCACCCTGATAGTCTCCATTATCGAGGAGGACAAGAACTCCTACACGCCCTGCCTGAACCAGTGAGTAGGTGCTGGGAAAGGGGACCCTGCTTCACGCCCGGGGGGATGCCCACAGGGTGGCAATGGCAGTGTTAGTCCTTTGGAAGTGGGTTGTAACATCCATTCTACAGATGGGAAAACTGAGGCAGATGGGGAGGTGTGGGAGGGATGTACCTCCAAGTGGAGGGCTGGTCCACCCTGTGTCCGTGCTTTGCTCCCGCCCCAGGTTCCCCCAGGAACTGAACGTGGGGAAGATCAGTGCCGAGGTGATGTGGAACCTCTTTGCTCAGGACATGAAGTACGCGATGGAGGGTGAGTCCCCCCCCAACGCCGCCCTGAGCCTGGTGGGGGAACCAGGCAGGAGCCGCACTCTGCTCCCACCTCACCTGTTCCCCCTGGGCAAACCCATTTCACCCCCTCATCAACACGGTGCCTAGCTTAAATCCCACCCAAGAAGCACTTCCATCTTCACCCCATGACCCTGGCATCCCCGGAGCTGCCCTTGGGGCAGCTGCCCCCCACGTTTGGGGCTCGAAGCAACCCCGGCGTGCACTCGCCTTCCCCGTGCAGAGCACGACAAGCACCGCCTGTGCAAGAGCGCGGACTACATGAACCTGCACTTCAAGGTGAAGTGGCTGTACAACGAGTATGTCACCGAGCTGCCCTCCTTCAAGAGCCGCGTGCCCGAGTACCCGGCGTGAGTGCAGCCCTCGGGGCGCAGGGCAGGGGGGTGCTTGTGCCCTGGGGGCTGGCTGGCCTCACCAGGGATGGGCCTTTCTTCCAGCTGGTTTGAGCCCTTCGTTATCCAGTGGCTGGATGAGAATGAAGAGGTGTCACGGGATTTCCTGCACGGAGCACTGGAGCGGGACAAGAAGGATGGGGTATGAACAAGATTGTCAGTGGACACAGCCAGGGGTGGGCGAGGGGCTTTTTCCTCGATGCCCAGCATGTCCCCATTGGGGCCAAAATCTCCCCTCCCTGCCTCCTGCTGACACTGCCTCTCACTCCTCCAGTTCCAGCAGACGTCGGAGCACGCACTCTTCTCTTGCTCCGTGGTGGACGTCTTCTCCCAGCTCAACCAGAGCTTCGAGATCATCAAGAAGCTCGAGTGCCCCGACCCCCAGATTGTTGGGCACTACATGCGAAGGTTTGCCAAGGTGGGCAGCTGCTGGGGCGGGGGCCGCTGGGCCAGCAGCACCCCTGGGAACCCAGTCCCAGCCCTGGCCCGGGGCTCCTGGGCTCTCTCTGCCACCTCCCACCCAGCTGCGGCCAGCAGCACAGGGCACAGATTGCACCACCTCTAACAGGGATGCTCAAGCGAACATGCCACCAACAGACCCTGTAGCTCTCCCAGCTTTGCTAGCACAGGAGATTAGCTAATTAATGAGTTAACTGGTTAATTAATCTAGATTAATTTAATGCCACTGGGTCGCCGCAGTGTGGGATGGAGTTGCATGCAGGCTTGATGGCCGATGTCTTCACAGCTGTGCTGGAGCTGCCTGTGGAGCCTAGATGTGCTGGATCTGGCTTCCAGTGGCTGTCCCCACGCTGCTCCTGGTGCATCCATGGGGCCAGAGGGTCTAGGGGTCCCAGGGTGTATCCAGGCATTGGGTTGTCCCACTGCTGTGGGACTCATGGTCTCCTTCTCTCCCTCCTTCCTCCTCTTTGCTGCTGTCTGGGTCCCTCATTTGGCTGCAGACCATCAGCAATGTGCTACTCCAGTACGCTGAGATCATCTCCAAGGATTTCGCCTCGTACTGCTCCAAGGAGAAAGAGAAAGTGGTGACGTATCTCCCTTCTGCTGCCACCTGCCTGGTGCTGCCAGGCAGGACTGTCCCCACACAGTGACCCCAGACATCACCTCAGCTCCAGAGCTGGTCCCCATGACGCAGGTCCTGCCCTCAGTCTCTGTCCGATGGCAGTCCCTGGAGTGCTGCCAGGCAGGCCGCTGTGCCGTGACTGCTCTCGCGTCCCCCAGTGCAGGGTTGGAGGGACCTGAGGTGATGGGCAGCTATTCCAGCCACATTGGTTGGTGCTGACCCCCCTCTCCCTCCCACCCCTCCAGCCCTGCATCCTGATGAACAACATCCAGCAGCTCCGCGTCCAGCTCGAGAAGATGTTTGAAGCCATGGGTGGGAAGGAGGTGCGTATCGGGGGTCTCCAGGAGGGAACCCCGTGGAGGGGCTGGATCAGTCCCTTCTCCCCAGAGGCAGCCCATTCCCTGGCTCCGCAGTGCTGGGAACAGACCCCAGTTCCTCACTCCTGTACGGGATCACGCTGTCCCACCCCATGGCATCCTGCTCTCCCACCACGTCGGCTTCACCCTGCACAGGGGTGCATTTGGGGTGCAGCGCCCGCCCCCCAGGGCTGGGCCAGGGACCCTGACAGCTTCTCCAACCTGTCCCTCCTCCAGCTGGACACAGAAGCCAGTGATATCCTCAAGGAACTGCAGGTGAAACTCAACAACGTCCTGGATGAGCTGAGCCGAGTCTTTGCCACCAGGTACGCCCAGGCAAGAGGACGTGGGTGGTGGGGCAAGGAGAGGTTTGGGGGTCCAGGAGCCTGGGGGGCTCTGCTCGGCCAAGGGGGTCCTAGGCGCTGCCGTGGGGGATGCTGAGCTGCATTGCGGTCCCCAGTTTCCAGCCACACATCGAGGAGTGCGTGAAGCAGATGGGTGACATCCTGGGCCAGGTGAAGGGCACCGGCAACGTCCCCGCCAGCACCTGCAGCAGCGTTGCACAGGATGCTGACAACGTCCTGCAGCCCATCATGGACCTCCTGGACAGCAAGTGAGTGTAAGGGGCAACAGGGACCCCCACTATCACCAATGCCCCTGACCTGCCTTGGGAGTGTGGGGGACCTGCAGGGTCAGGGTGACCGGGCAAGGAGTGGCATCAGGGGTGCTGTGCAGGGACCTTCAGCCCCATCCCCTCTCTGCAGCCTGACGCTCTTTGCCAAGATCTGCGAGAAGACGGTGCTGAAGCGGGTGCTGAAGGAGCTCTGGAAGCTGGTGATGAACACGATGGAGAAGACCATTGTTCTGCCCCCGCTCACTGATCAGACGGTGAGTGACAGGGAGGGGAACCAGGGACAGGGGACCCTGGAGCTGAGACGCAGGTGGCTGAGTGGAGCCAGTGTGGGACATTGCTGTCCAGGTGGCCTCGCTGGCTGCTGAGGGGGTGGGGACTTCGGCAGCATGCCCAAACCCGCCCCCCACTCATGGCCGGGGAATGGATGGAGGAGAGAAAGGTCATCCTTGACACGGGTGCCCAGTGCAGCCCAGCATCCACTTGGCTGGCTTTGCCAAAGGACCTTCCTGCCATCTCCATCATGGCACGAGGTGGGGGCACTGGTCCTTTCCTCTCCATCCTTCCCTCTGACCTGGGGCAGCATCCCATGCCATGCTCATCAGCACCAGCTGTGGACACGGTCCCCATCCCAGGAGATGAACCAAGAGGCTCTCGGAGTGCAGGGAGCCACCTCACGTCGGCCTTACTGTGGAGCTGGGATTGCTCGGGGAGCAGAGACTGGCTTTGCAGGGATGGGGGTGACGTGGGGATGGGGGTGACGTGGGGATGAAGGGGCATGTTCCCGCAGCAGGGCTGAACTCTTCCTTGCTCATGGGCTGAACAGGCCCTAGGGGAGCAGAGCAAAGCCCAGGGAAGGGTCCTTCTTCAGAGGGACGTTGCCTACAGGCTTCGAGGCTCCGTACCGCATCGCTGTATGTCTGTCCTCTCCACACGTAGCCATGCACCCTGAACCTTCCCGGGGTGGCTGTTCCCTCGGAGTCAGGCAGGGAAGGGTGACACCAAGGGCTCTGAGCCAGCCACACATCTGGCCTTATCACTCTCGGTGGCTTTTGTCACAAAGCTGGGCTTAGGCTCTTACTTGGAGTCCCTGGAGCCACTGGCCACCGTGTCACCTTTCTGGGGCTGTGTGGCTCCTCTTTCTGTGTCTGTAAGGGACAGCGCATTGGTGACCTGTCAGCCCTCGGTGGTGTCACCTCACTGGCACCTTGTCACAGCCCAGGTCAGCCCTGCATCACTCCCAGCCAGGCTCATGCACCCTTGGCCAAAGGTGGCCAAGCCTAGCAGGAGTGCTGGTGCCACTGGGTGCCAGTCGCCATCCCAGTCCCTATCTCTGTCCCTTCCCGGCCACGTGTGGCTATGCCATGTTCTGGAGGCAGCGAGCCCTGTGCTGAGGGCAGAGGAGGTGGCATGGACACGTGGATCTGTTGGGCGATTTTCCTGAGGGGGGGCAGTCCTTGGAGGGGACTGTGCTGGGACTGGGTCCCTACGGCAGGGGACAGCCTGCCCTGGGTGGCTCTGGGCTCCAGCCTTGGGGTGCTGGGCAGCTTTGTGGCATGGGGCTACGTGTCAGAGCCGAATGTCGAGTGGGATCCGCCAGGTCCCTGGAGCTGAGTCCCCCTGGGGCAGAGCCCCCGGCCTCGGTGAGGAAGGACTGGGCAGGTTGGGATGGGGCCACTTCGGGGCTGTGGAGACCTGCGGTGCCGGTAGGATGGCATCGACGTGGAGTATTGTGGCACGTCAGATGGGGGACAGCCCTGGCTCTGCCGTCCCTCCTGGCTGGCAGGGCAGGGGGGCGGCCGGGGCTGGGGAGGATGGAGGAGGGGGCCAACACTCATGTCACGGTTGTTCTCTCCAATTGCTCCGCTCGCCTCTCAATGGCAGATGATTGTAAGTACGGCAGCTCCCTGTCTGTCTGTCTGTCTGTCCGCTGTGTGTCGGTCCTGGCCTCGCCGGTTTTTGTCTTGTGTGGCTGCCCGCGCCCTGCCCACGCCCTCCTCTGGCTCCCGACTTGGTCCACCTCTGTGGTCCCCATCCTTGTGCTGCCCGCTTGGCACTGGCTCCTGGCGGGCGCTTGCCCGCGGCCCCAGCTGGGTTCGGGGGGTGGAAAGGTCCTGGCCAGATTCGTGGTGCCTGGATGTGGGGAGGTGCAAGGGTCAGCGATGGGGGGGACACACGATGGGACGGTGATGGGGCAGTGCCATGTAATCAGGGAGAGCCAAACCCAGGCTGATCCCATCTTCTTGCTCCGGGCTGAGGGTGAGAGAGGCCGAGGTCACTGGAGACACGAGCAGGGGGAGCGGTGTGTGCCTGGCAGTCAGGGCTGCTCTTCCCGACCCCTCGTGCCTCAGTTTCCCCTTGAGGGGTGGCTCGGGGGGCGGGGGGAAAGCTGAGGGCAGAGGCTTTTCCTGCCTGCGGAGAGGAGCATCTCGCTGCGACACGATGGTCCCTCGCCCAGTTGCTCAGCGGCGGGGCAGGTTGCTGGCATGAGTTGTGAGACTTTTTCCCTAGTCGGGATCCGACCCCCTGGGAGCCCGACCGCCTGGGGTCCCGTCTCGGCATTGCTGCTGGGTCCCTGCACGGCTTTGACTGAGCCGTCTCCTTTTGTCGTCTTGTGCTCAGTCTGTGGCCATGGGCTTGTGTCCCACCCGGCGAGGGAAGGGCCACGTCCACCCCCGTCCTGCCCCCAACCCCTGCTTTGACCGCAGGCACCTTCATAAGGAGGAGCAGTGGTGCGGGCGCCGCTGTTTGGGTGCTGGGTGCCCATCCCGGCGGGGACAAATGCCTGTCCCGTGTCCCCCAACACCTCTTGTTTCCAACAGTAGTGTTTGGGGGGCAGCCTGGGGCTGAGCCTCCCCTCAGAGCTCACGGGGACCTCGTGTCCCAGCCTTGCTGAGACTGCCGGGGGACTGGGGTGGTGACAGCTCTGTGTCGTTCACCCATCACCCCGTGCCTCAGTTTCCCCTCCAGGACAAGAAGCCCTCCTGGCGGTCCTGCTTGGCCCTAACTGTGCTGCTTGTCCCTCCCGCAGGCTCCCCTGCCCGCTGACCCCCCGGCTACCCGCTCCTGATTCAGCCGTGCCCCAGCCTGCCCGGAGGGGCGGCTCAGGAACCCCCCCACATGGCACTGCTGCCCCATTTTACACCTCTTTGTCTCGCCACTGCTGGGCCTGGGTCAGGGTGGGGTTGTCACTGGGCCCAGCCCTGCGGGGACCAGAACTCTGCCTGCAAACCCCAAGTACCGCTGCCCCCTCCCTCCCCAGCACTGGGAGCGTCTGCCGGAGCTGGAGGGGAACGTGGGGGCACCAGCGGCTGCCCACACACAGTGCCAGCTGCCTCCCTAGAGCCCAGCGGGGACCAGTCCCCCATGGGCTCAGCATCCCCGTATCCCAGCAGGGACCCATAAGCCCAGCATCCCAGCGCGGGGACCAGTTCCCATTCTAGTGGGGACCAGCTGGCCCAGCATCCCGAAGACACAAGTCCCTCACCGACCCAGCATCCCTTTGGGGACCAGTCCCCTCACTAACCCGGTATCCCAGTGGGGACCTGTCCCCCATAAGCCCAGCAGCCCAACAGGGACCAGTCCCCCGTTGGCCCTGGCTGTCCTTTTGGAGCTCGGCAACGTCTTTGCTGCCAGCTTGCAGCCACCCCGTGTGCCCAGCCTTGCCCCGCACCCCCGCCATGTCCTGTCCCATGCTGTCCCCCCACCCCACCGCTCAACCTCTGACATTGCTTCTACAGGGCACGCTCTTGAGAAAACATGGCAAGGGGACAGAGAAGGTAAATAGCCGTGGGCTCCATGTGTGTCATCGCCCCGTGGCCACGCTCGTGGCCCCACACCCGCCTGCTGTGGAAGTCCAGGCTTGTCCGTGCTTCCTCTGTCGTGCTGTCTGGATGTGCCGTTGCCTGCGTGGCGTGTTGTCGTGTTGAGGTGTGCCGTGTTGTCCGGGACGTGCTGCCTGTCTGCAGGATGGGGGCAGTGACCTGTTTCTGTGTGTGTCGCCCGGGGTAGGGAGCGGGTGTCGCGTTGTGTTTAGCCCCCGTGGGTGGGTATGTGGGGTGGTACCCACCTCTGGGCATGGGGGAACACTGCCCCACGGCGCTCAGCACCCCTCCAGGCGCCTGGCTGGGACAGCACGGGGATGGGGGTGCCCAAGCACGGGAGATCCTGGGCACAAACCCATCCCACCGCTGGGGGCTCAGGAAGAGGTGACCCCCCAGGATGCTGGGCCATACTGGGGATGTGGGGGGCCATGGGGCTGCTGAGATCCCCTGGACCTCTGAGCCTGCTTCCCCCTGATGCTTGAGGGGGGTCTCAGCAAGGCTCGCTGAGCCCCAGAACTTGCCAAAAGGGCTTATCCCGGGCACACGGGCTGTCCCTCTGTCTGGGTGCTCCCCACCACTGGGCTGGGGGCCCAGCACAGCCCTCCAGGCTGTTTGCTCCCAAAACCCGGCTCTCAGGAAGAGCCATGCCAGCATCCGTCTGGGCAATGCCTGCGGCTCCCCTCCTCCTCTCACAGGGGACACTGTGGGTCCTGCCCCAGTTTGCTGAACATGCTGGGCGAGCTGCTTTCCTCCACCTGCGGCTATTTCCCCAGCCCCAAACAAGGTGGGGAGCAAGCCTGCCCCCACTCAGGAAGAGACCTGGCACACTCATCACAGGTTCACCAGCAAGCGCACGGGGCTGAGCCTTTGCAGGTGTGAACCAGTGCCGAACCAGTGGCACCAGTGGAGAACTGGGCGCAGCCAGAGGAGAGTACAGGGCCAGAGCCCACAGGGTGGGGGGATGTGGGGGGGCCCGGACCCGCGGCTGGCCGCTGCTGGGGCCACCAGTAACTGTCCCTTGCTGTTCTCTTCCAGAGCAGGGTGAAGCTGCCCAGTCACACTGAAGTAAGGACATGGCTCTTCTGCTCCCCACTTGGCTCTGGTCCCTCCTCTTGCCTCCTCCCCATCCCTTGTTCCGTGTGCTGTGGGGTGGGGGGGTCCCAGCTCAGTACAATGTCCCGTCATGCTCTGTTTGGGTGACACCAGTGTCCCCAGCTCCCAGCCTGTTCACTGGCTGGGAGAGATGGGCACATCAAGGGAAGGATTAATGGGACAGAACTCGGGGCGGGGTGGGGCACAAAGGGTTAATGGGGGGCTACAAAATGAGGGCATGAGGGGGCAAGATCCCTGCGGAAGGTAACGGTTAGTGGGGTAGATGCTGGGATTGTGCGTGGTTGGGAAGGACTGGATCTACTGGTACTGGGAGGGCGAAGGAGGTGGGAATCGCTGGCTCTGCCCTGCTGGGCCCCAGTTTACCCAGCTGCGTGTTGCACACTGGAGGGCTTGAGAAGGAGCGCTGCGCCCAGCCTGGTGAGCGATTGCCAGACCAGGGAGGTGAGTGGGATCTGCCCGTGCCGTGGGGCTGTGTCCCCAGGAGTGGCTTCGTGGCCCCTGCCCATGAGGGCGGCACGGCACAGGGCAGGCGAAGGCGGCCAGGAGCTCCCTTCCGCAGTCTTCCCTGGGGTGCAAAGGGGCCGGGATGGGACTGGGCAGGGGTCTGGGTGGCGGGGGGTGTGGGGGTGTGGTTTGGCTTGGCTGCCAGCACCGTGGGGTACAGGGGGACCATGCCACATCCTCCCCGTGCCCGCTGTCCCCCTGCACTCTCTCTCCGCTCCCCTTGCCCCGATGTACGATTATCCATGCGGCACCAGTGATGTGCCGTGCCGGGCTCTGTTGGATGCAGAAGTGGGTGCTTGGGCACTGCAGGGGACAGGATGGGACCCTTGGGCCGAGCTGCCTGTGCTGAGCAGGGTGTGGGGTCCCTGATGCCAGGGTGACGTCCTGCCCTGGGGTCCCCAAGCCCCCAGCCACACACCCGGGGCTGGGCATGGGGGCTGCACCAGCTCCCCGTGCCTGTATCGCCATGCCTGGCATGGCTGGTGGCCCCTACGGCTCTCTGAGGAGCCCCCCTCTGGCTCCCTGGAGCCTGGGGGACAGGGGGAGCCCCCGGAGCTGCAGCAAGCTCCTGGCACCGTGTGCCCAGCCTGGCCACGGCACCCCCAGCTCACCGGGGCCGTTCCTGTCTCTTTGCTCTCTGCAGGGCACGCAGATGATTTTCAACGCGGCCAAGGAGCTGGGGCAGCTCTCCAAGCTGAAGGTGAGGGCTGGGAGCCTGGGCTGGGGGTGGGGGGGGACACGGGTGGGCTGAGCTCCTCTCTGTGGCACTTTGCAGGCTGGCACTGTTGCAAAGACCCCACCAGTGCTCGTTGGTGGGCATGGCTGGGGCGAGGGGAGCGGGGCCCTGGTCCCGTGCTGAGAGCAGAATTCGTGCCCTGCAGGACCACATGGTGCGGGAGGAAGCCAAGAGCCTGACCCCCAAGCAATGTGCAGTGGTGGAGCTGGCGCTGGACACCATCAAGGTGAGGACAACTCTGGGTTACGAAGGGGTGTCCCTGGGGGCTCTAACCCTAAGGCACAGACCCGGGGAGGGGGGGGAAACACCGTGGGGGCCTCCAGCAGAGCCGCTGAGGACCCTGCGGCTGTTTGCCCCCCTCCAGCAATACTTCCATGCTGGCGGCGTGGGGCTGAAGAAGACGTTCCTGGAGAAGAGCCCTGACCTGCAGTCGCTGCGCTACGCCCTGTCCCTCTACACCCAGGCCACTGACCTCCTCATCAAAACCTTTGTGCAGACTCAGGCTTCGCAGGGTAGGATGCACCACCCTGGCCCCCCGTCCCCACACAGGGCTTTGGCTGCCCCACGGCCAAGGACCCATCCTGGTGGGGCTGGGGGTCCCAGCCAGGCTTGCGGATGGGTGGGGAGAGAAGGGCTTTTTCCTCCCATGGCCGGCAGGTGAAGAGGGGCCATGGGTGCCCAGAGGCAGCCTGGCACCCCCAGGTCCCCCACCAGCAAGAGGAGCGTGTCCCCAGTGCCATGGCATGGCTGGGCTGGCACAGAAATGAGGCATGTGGGTGGGGGAGAAGGTCACCCTCTGGCCACGTGTCACAGTGTTGGTCCCCTCTGGTTGGCCCCTGTCACCCAGCACAGACACCTCTGATCCAGCGCTGCCTTGGGTGCTGCCAGTCTTGGCCGAGCGGTGCCAGCCTGGCCAGGGCTCAGACCTCTCCTGGGATGGGCTGGAGCTGGATGCTGTGCCAAGGCCTGTCCTGGGCATGCTGGGTCCCCCACATGCCCCATGATTTAGGATCCATCCAGGATGCCGCGTGCCTCTCGGGTCCTGCCCCCGCCTCTGAGAGGGTGCTGGGCACCCTGCGGGACATGGCTACCCCTTGGCTCTAAATGCTGCCCTTTATTTTGTTCCTTGGCTGCTCGAGGAGGGGACAGAGATGTTTGGTGGCAGTCACAGGCCATCACACAGTGCCCCAGCCAGGCTTGTCTGCGTCCTTGGGGAGTGGGACATGCGTTTGCTGTCTGTGCGTCTCCTGCAAGGGACGTCTGTCCTGTCTGTGCCTCCTGTGCCAGCCTTGTCGGGGGCGTGGGGTTGGGTCCGGTGGGTGCCGGCACCCCTGGGTGCAGTCTGGCCCCAGGATCCCCTGGGCTCAGAGCTGGGTGGTGCCTGGCACTCCCGTGTCGCTGCAGTGTTGTCCGGATGCTCGGCCGTCCATCTGTCTGCGAGATCTGATCTCTCTTTCTCTCTCTTTGTTTTCTCCCCCCTCTTTCACCGTTCCCGTCCCCCACGCACGTCGTCTCCTTCCTCCTCTCTTTGTCTACTCTGTGCCGTGTCTCTGTCTCTTTCTCTCTCCTTCCCACTAGTTCATGGTGGGAAAGGTATTAGGTTTACCCTTAGTGAAGAAATTTATCCTGAGAAGGGTACGTGTGCTGCTTGCCCGCCCCTGCACCTGCCTGCCGCCGCCGGCCTGGGCTAGTAACAGTCCTGGCACTGCGGGCCGGGGTGGCCAGGAGCCCTGTCCCCACACCACCGGCCCCGGGGACCCCTAGCATGGGGAGAGCTGGAGCCCTCCACCCACAGACTTGCACTCCGGGGGCTGCTTTGGGCTGAATTTGGATGAACTGTGCTCAGCCGTATTGACAATCCCCCCGACCCCGGACCGGGGAGGGGGACCGTGCCCCATGGGGACAGGGGTACCTGCCTTCGCTTGCAAGCTCTGGGCACTCCCCATTGTTCCCAGTGCTGCTGTCTGGGGGTGGGCACCTGCCACGACCTCCCTGCAAGCCAGGGAACTGTCCCCTTGGGACATGTGGCCCCAGGGGAGGCCGTGACCATGTCCATGTCCCTCCCATCCACTCTGCTGCCAGAAGGACCATTACTAGCCTTGCTCCGGCGAGCTCTGTCCACCTATCCTGGGACGTGAAGAATGAGCCCAGCTCCATGGGCCCTGCTTGGCCTCCATCGCACCCTGCCGGAGGGGCCGGGACTGCACCCCATGCTTGGCCTCCCGTACCCAGACACCCCCTCCTCGCCCGCCATCGCCTCCATTTCGGCTCAGCATGCGGCGCTGCCCGGGTGGCGGGTGCCTGGGGAGGTGGGGTGCCGGGGGTGGGGTGGAGGATGGAGGTGGATGGAGAGGAGAGCGTGCCATCACCAGCCTCCCCCCTGGCCTGGCACCCTCGTGCTGGCGGTCGCGCAGTGACACATGCGGCTGTGGCCTCCTTCCCACTGTTATTTCCACCCTGGGAGCTTTCCGCTGAGCTCAGTTTGATCTCCTTGGCCCCGTCTGACCCACGGAGCCTGTCCCTCTGCCTTGCACCACCCCCCCTCCTTCACCCATGGGTGCATGCACGGGTCTTGGGGGGCGGTGAGAGGGGGTGGGCAGGGCTGTTGGTCGCAGGTCACCCGAGTTCCCCAGGCTCGGGGAGTCCAGGGCTTGACGTGGTCCCTGAGATGGTGGGGATACGAGAGGGATGGAGGGGACATAAGCCTGGCAGGGCCATGGCTGCCCTTTGGCACAAGGGCCAGGTGGTGTCCCTCCTGCCCAGGGCTGTGCTCACGCTCGTAGCCATGCACGGAGCACTGCCACCGCACCCCTGTCGTAGGGGGAACTGCGTCGCTGGCCCCTGCCCCATCCCACCCAGGTACCTCAGCCCCTGCCCGGGCAAGGGAGGCTCACTGCCGATGTAGCGTGGGATGAGAGAGCCAGCCGGGTGCTGGGGGTGTCCTGCCATGCCCCAGCCATCCTTGGCAGTGGCTGCACCTGGCCTGCTGTCCCCAGAACTCTTTGGCAGAGGCCACGTTGGGCTAAATCTGACTGCCCACCCCCTCCCGCCCCGTGGCGGGTGACCTGCCTCCTCCAGTGGGGTTGGTGGTGGGCAGGGGACGTCAGGGACACAGAGGGAACGGGCACTCACGGCTCCTCCCTTTGCCACGCAGGCTCTGGTGTGGATGACCCTGTCGGAGAGGTGTCCATCCACGTGGAGCTCTTCACCCACCCCGGCACTGGCGAACACAAAGTCACCGTCAAAGGTGGGTTCTACTGGCTGGCGTGCCAGGGTCTGGCGGGTGGCAGCGCCCCGTGAGCCTCACGTGCCCCCTCCTTGCAGTGGTGGCTGCGAACGACCTCAAGTGGCAGACGTCGGGCATCTTCCGGCCTTTCATCGAGGTCAACATCATTGGGCCCCACCTCAGTGACAAGAAGAGGAAATTCGCCACCAAATCCAAGAACAACAGCTGGGCCCCCAAGTACAACGAGAGCTTCCAGTTGTGAGTGGCATCACGGAGCTGGGGACGTGGGGGCCAGGCTGGGGGATGTGTCCCCAGGATGTGGGGACCCCTTTTCCTCCTGGGGTCTGCCAGTGAGTTTCCTCCTCCCTCAGGGGCTGTTTTAGATGTTTTCTCATTGGTAAAAGCAGGGAGTGGGGAAAGGGAAAAAAAAAAAAACCCCAAAAGGCTTTTTTTTAGGGGTGGTGGGGAGGCAGCACCCATATAGGGTGCTGTCACAGAGCCAGGGGGCTTGGGAGTGTGACCCCCTATGCCAAGACTGCCTGTCCCTTGTCCCCCCTGCCCGCAGCACACTGGGGACAGAGACGGGCCCCGAGTGCTACGAGCTGCAGGTATGCGTGAAAGATTACTGCTTCGCCCGGGAGGACCGGACCGTGGGCATCGCTGTCCTGCAGCTCCGCGATATCCTGCAGCGACCCGGCTGCGCCTGCTGGCTGCCCCTGGGCCGTCGCATCCACATGGATGACACCGGCCTCACCGTCCTCCGCATCCTCTCCCAACGCAACAACGACGAGGTGGCCAAGGAGTTTGTCAAGCTCAAGTCGGACACGCGCTCGGCCGAGGAGGGCAGCAGTTAAACCCCTTCTGCCCCCCTCCCCCAGCCCTCTCCCCCCCAACTCCTGGCCCCTCTTCTACAGTATCCTCCAGCCATGTATAAGCCATAAGAGCGGCCGCAAGAGGAGTCTCCTTCCTGGCCCTGGTGTGGGTGAGGGGTGGACGTGGCTGCAGTGACAGAGCCTCCCCGCCCAGTCCCTCTCTTGGCCGGACTGGCTGCGTGACAGCGGGTCGGAGCACAGCCATGCCCCCATCCCACCCCGACGGGAAGGTGCTGGGGCTGGTGGGGCTGCAGGGAAAGGCAGGACCCCCAGACTGGGTGACGGGACAGATCTGCCCCTTCCCATCCTGTCTGAGATGGAGGAACCCCAATGGCCCATCCCTGACCCCACCCTGTCCTACTGAGTCCCCAACCTCATCGAGCGACACAAGGAAAGGGCTGGGGGGGGGTGTCTCATCCCACCCGGGGGTGTTGGTGAGTGGCTGGCGCAGCACGATGGCCCCTTGTCCCCCTTCCCTCGAGCATCGCTGGGCGCTCTGAGGGACAGGGAGGCTCCCACCCGCTGAGCACCCTGTACATATGTAAATACCTGTACATACACGGGGCAGCCGGACGATGTGGCTGTGTCCTGCACCCGGAAGGGCTATTGGGGCTGTTGGGTTGGGGGGGGGAGGGCACAGCCCCTGCATGCCCCGCACAGGGTCCCCTCCCTGGCTGGCGGCAGCATCACCGGGGCCGGGAGCAGCAGGGAGCAGTCCCCGGCCCGTATCCTGTCTTCCCTGCCTTGCCACTACTGTGGGCTGCCCCACTGCCACCCCCAGGGTGCCAGGGCTTGGGGGGCGAGGGACCCGTCTCCCTTTGCTCTGGCCAGTGGGGACCAGCCATCCCTGTGCAGTGCAGCAGCACCCATGGGACCTCCTTGGCACGAGCAAGACCCTTCCCACCCCTAACCCAGAAGACACCCCCCCTGCCCCCCAGTTCCCCATTAACCACCATTTCTGCGTGATCAGTGGTGTGTGTGTGTGTGTGTGTGTGTGTGTCTCGTGCGGGAGGCCCAGGGTGCACGGTGTTGGGGATGGCCACCCCAGCTGGCCAGCTTGC
>VYXH01005041.1:236761-264182 GCA_013397275.1 Burhinus bistriatus | reverse complement strand
ACCCTTCACTGCGGCTACTGTGGGGGGGGGGTGGGACGGGGGCACCCAGGGGCTCTTCATACCTGCTCCCACCCCAATGCAGCCCTTGCACCTGTAAGATTAACACCAAGGATAAATAACCCAGGAACACTGCAGCAACTCTGTCCAAATTCAGAGCTTTCCCCCCACCCCACCCTTCGCCAAGCCAACGGGGAAAGAGCCCAGCAAAAGCTGAGCCAGGAGGAAGACTGGGATCTCCTAGGAGATGGAACCAACTAGAGATGGAAGGGCTGGCAGAAGGCAACTGTAGAGCAAAAGGCCAGCAGAGACACAGGAGTGATGCCGGCTTTAGCAGGCGGAGCAGGGCAGCAGGACTTGGTGGCCACGCGGCTGCAGGCATTGCCAGGAGGGGAATCACCTGCTGCTGTTTGTGCCACCCACCTTTGGTGGAGAAGGCTCCCATCTCCAACCCACATGCCAACAAAGGGCTCTGCCAGAGAAATCCCTGCTCCTTCACTGCTAAAAGCAGGCTACTATGGCCACAGGGCTTGCACATCACCCAAGGACCCTTCACAGAATCACCGGGGCTGGAAGGGACCTCTGGAGATCATCTCCTCCAACCCCCCTGCCAGAGCAGGGTCACCCACAGCAGGTTGCACAGGATGGCGTCCAGGCGGGTTTGGAATGTCTCCAGAGTCGGAGACTCCACCACCTCTCTGGGCCTGTGCCAGTGCTCTGCCACCTTCAAGGACAGGGGTTAAACAGAACCAGGACAGACCTGTCCTGAGAAGTGACACTATTCTCAACCACCATGCTGCCAACTCCCAGGCACGGGAGTGATTAGAGACTGTCAGCGCGGCCTCACCAAGGGCAAACCCATTCCTCACGGATCTAGTGGCCTTCCACAGTGGAGCGACTGCACCGGTGGCCAAGGGAAGAGCTATGGGTATCGTCTACCCGGACTTCTGTAAGGCTTTTGACACAGTCCTCCAAAACATTCTTGCCACTAAATTGGAGTGATACGGCCTTGATGAACACGGGACCCTGCTGCCCTACAGAGAGCCCTAGAGCCGTCACCAGGCTTTGCCCTAAGCCTTGAGGGGACCTGCTGCCCTCCAAAGTGCCCCAGGGCTTTTGCCAGACGTTGCCAGTGCCCCGGTGGGGTTCTGCCTCTCTCCAGAGTTCCCCAGGTCCCACCAGGCTTTGCAGGCAGTGGGGCAGATCCCTGCTGCCCCCCAGAGAGCCCTGGGCTTTCACTGAGCTTTGGTGGGGCTCAGGCAGGGTCCTGCTGCTCTCCAGAGAGCTCTGGGGCCTTCGCGGGGAATTGCCGGTGTTGTCCCTAATGAGGATTCTTCACCCAGTGTGGCAACCAACACACTGAGATACTTGTTTTTATTTCAAGTCTGCAGAATTGGGTGCCGGACACTTAACAACAGCCAGCACACCTCATCTTTCAAACTGCCCAATATTTATAATAATAAAATATAGCTAATTGGTCAATAATGATTCATTCACCACTCCTAACTATACATATGCGTCTAAGCTCATGTTTAAAACATTTGGGGAGGTTGCCTGATTAACATGCTCATTATTCACAAAGGGGTGTGTATTTTACCATTATCAGCTTTCCAGTATCTGAAGGGGCTACTGGAAAGCTGGGGAGGGACTTTCTACAAGGGCATGGAGTGACAGGACAAGGGATGATGGCTTCAAACTGGAAGAGGGGAGATTGAGGTGAGATCTGAGGCAGAAATTGTTGCCTGTGAGGGTGGTGAGACCCTGGCCCAGGTTGCCCAGAGCAGCTGTGGCTGCCCCATCCCTGGAGGTGTTCAAGGCCAGGTTGGACGGGGCTTGGAGCGACCTGGTCTAGTGGGAGGTGTCCCTGCCCAGGGCAGGGGGGTGGGACTGGGTGATCTTCAAGGTCACTTCCAACCTGAACCATTCTATGATCTCAAGGAACAGAAGACTGTTGTAAACTGTTGTAATTATCATGGACATTGGAAAGGGGAGTGCCCAGTATGACAAATCAAGCCCAACCAAACCAAGCCTCCCCAAAAGACCTCTCAGCCCTGTGGTGCAGTCATTCCCTGCTCTACCCCACAGCGGCAGCTAGATTTCACCCAGGATTGACGGCAGGGACTGACGGTGCAGTCACTGTAGGAGCCTCTGAATATGAAATACTTTTCCTTTCTTCTTCTGAGAATCCAGTCTTAAACCTTTTGATGAACACAATTACCCCTGTCTAACAGGTATAGGGGCAACATTTTGCACCTTAAATCACTATATTTATTTATCCAGACTCTTTTTTTGCATGTGGCTGTGGAAAGACACAGCTCACATGGCCAAGGCTCCCTCCGGGCTTGGCTGGGTCCCCCACGATTTTTTCTAAAAATTTTAATAAAAGATTTGCAGGATGCTGTGTTTTTAAACAGGTACGNGGGACGGGGGCACCCAGGGGCTCTTCATACCTGCTCCCACCCCAATGCAGCCCTTGCACCTGTAAGATTAACACCAAGGATAAATAACCCAGGAACACTGCAGCAACTCTGTCCAAATTCAGAGCTTTCCCCCCACCCCACCCTTCGCCAAGCCAACGGGGAAAGAGCCCAGCAAAAGCTGAGCCAGGAGGAAGACTGGGATCTCCTAGGAGATGGAACCAACTAGAGATGGAAGGGCTGGCAGAAGGCAACTGTAGAGCAAAAGGCCAGCAGAGACACAGGAGTGATGCCGGCTTTAGCAGGAGGAGCAGGGCAGCAGGACTTGGTGGCCACGCGGCTGCAGGCATTGCCAGGAGGGGAATCACCTGCTGCTGTTTGTGCCACCCACCTTTGGTGGAGAAGGCTCCCATCTCCAACCCACATGCCAACAAAGGGCTCTGCCAGAGAAATCCCTGCTCCTTCACTGCTAAAAGCAGGCTACTATGGCCACAGGGCTTGCACATCACCCAAGGACCCTTCACAGAATCACCGGGGCTGGAAGGGACCTCTGGAGATCATCTCCTCCAACCCCCCTGCCAGAGCAGGGTCACCCACAGCAGGTTGCACAGGATGGCGTCCAGGCGGGTTTGGAATGTCTCCAGAGTCGGAGACTCCACCACCTCTCTGGGCCTGTGCCAGTGCTCTGCCACCTTCAAGGACAGGGGTTAAACAGAACCAGGACAGACCTGTCCTGAGAAGTGACACTATTCTCAACCACCATGCTGCCAACTCCCAGGCACGGGAGTGATTAGAGACTGTCAGCGCGGCCTCACCAAGGGCAAACCCATTCCTCACGGATCTAGTGGCCTTCCACAGTGGAGCGACTGCACCGGTGGCCAAGGGAAGAGCTATGGGTATCGTCTACCCGGACTTCTGTAAGGCTTTTGACACAGTCCTCCAAAACATTCTTGCCACTAAATTGGAGTGATACGGCCTTGATGAACACGGGACCCTGCTGCCCTACAGAGAGCCCTAGAGCCGTCACCAGGCTTTGCCCTAAGCCTTGAGGGGACCTGCTGCCCTCCAAAGTGCCCCAGGGCTTTTGCCAGACGTTGCCAGTGCCCCGGTGGGGTTCTGCCTCTCTCCAGAGTTCCCCAGGTCCCACCAGGCTTTGCAGGCAGTGGGGCAGATCCCTGCTGCCCCCCAGAGAGCCCTGGGCTTTCACTGAGCTTTGGTGGGGCTCAGGCAGGGTCCTGCTGCTCTCCAGAGAGCTCTGGGGCCTTCGCGGGGAATTGCCGGTGTTGTCCCTAATGAGGATTCTTCACCCAGTGTGGCAACCAACACACTGAGATACTTGTTTTTATTTCAAGTCTGCAGAATTGGGTGCCGGACACTTAACAACAGCCAGCACACCTCATCTTTCAAACTGCCCAATATTTATAATAATAAAATATAGCTAATTGGTCAATAATGATTCATTCACCACTCCTAACTATACATATGCGTCTAAGCTCATGTTTAAAACATTTGGGGAGGTTGCCTGATTAACATGCTCATTATTCACAAAGGGGTGTGTATTTTACCATTATCAGCTTTCCAGTATCTGAAGGGGCTACTGGAAAGCTGGGGAGGGACTTTCTACAAGGGCATGGAGTGACAGGACAAGGGATGATGGCTTCAAACTGGAAGAGGGGAGATTGAGGTGAGATCTGAGGCAGAAATTGTTGCCTGTGAGGGTGGTGAGACCCTGGCCCAGGTTGCCCAGAGCAGCTGTGGCTGCCCCATCCCTGGAGGTGTTCAAGGCCAGGTTGGACGGGGCTTGGAGCGACCTGGTCTAGTGGGAGGTGTCCCTGCCCAGGGCAGGGGGGGGGGACTGGGTGATCTTCAAGGTCACTTCCAACCTGAACCATTCTATGATCTCAAGGAACAGAAGACTGTTGTAAACTGTTGTAATTATCATGGACATTGGAAAGGGGAGTGCCCAGTATGACAAATCAAGCCCAACCAAACCAAGCCTCCCCAAAAGACCTCTCAGCCCTGTGGTGCAGTCATTCCCTGCTCTACCCCACAGCGGCAGCTAGATTTCACCCAGGATTGACGGCAGGGACTGACGGTGCAGTCACTGTAGGAGCCTCTGAATATGAAATACTTTTCCTTTCTTCTTCTGAGAATCCAGTCTTAAACCTTTTGATGAACACAATTACCCCTGTCTAACAGGTATAGGGGCAACATTTTGCACCTTAAATCACTATATTTATTTATCCAGACTCTTTTTTTGCATGTGGCTGTGGAAAGACACAGCTCACATGGCCAAGGCTCCCTCCGGGCTTGGCTGGGTCCCCCACGATTTTTTCTAAAAATTTTAATAAAAGATTTGCAGGATGCTGTGTTTTTAAACAGGTACGTTCTGATACAACATGTTGATGATTTGCTGGTAGCCAAGGAATCCTGCATAGCCAACAGTTGTACCTGACTCTCTGCCTTCGCTAAGAAGGGACGTAGGACTTGGCCACAGAAGATACAATTTTTGTAAGAGAAGTGTAAAATAGCTGGGTTACATTCGCCAACAAGGGCTGTCGTTTACCTGAGGACAGTATTAAAGCCATTCAAAATCTTCCTCAACCAGTTACTAAAAACAAATGCCGGCCTCTTCAGGAGCTGTGGGATTCTGTGGGCACAGGCTAGCTGCTTCTGGGGCAACATCAACAACCCCCCCTGCCCCGGGCTCAAGATGCTGGCGAACAAAGCAAAGCCATTTGAGATTTCTGCGGCACGCGTCAGTGACTGCAGCTGCTCTGGGAATGCCAGACTACGGGAAACCTTGTTTGCGCATGAAGAGATTTAACTATCCCGTCCAAAACCAGTACAGCCTGGTAGCTCAAGGACCCTTCGCCTGCACCCCGAGTGCTGTGCGAGCATCGCTGGTCGAAGGGAGGAGAAACGGTGGAGCTTGGATCCCCTCTAGCGGTGCAAGTACCACATGGAATTGAAATGCTGCTGTCACAGCACCTTACCCGGGGACTGTCACCTCGGCAAATACACAGAATCGTTTTGGTTGGAAGAGACCTTTAGGATCACCAAGTCCAACCATCAGCCCAACACTGCCCAACCCACCACTAACCCGTGTCCCTCAGCACCACGTCTGCCCGGCTTTTTGATACCTCCAGGGATGGCGACTCCACCACTGCCCTGGGCAGCCTGTTCCAATGCTGGACAACCCTTTCCGTGAAGAAATTTTTCCTAATCTCCATCCTAAACCTCCCCTGGTGCAACTTGAGGCCGTTTGCTCTTGTTCTATTGCACATTACTGGGGAGAAGAGACCGACCCCCCTCACCACAACCTCCTCTCAGGAGCTGTAGAGAGCGAGAAGGTCTCCCCTCAGCCTCCTTCTCTCCAGGCTGAACAACCCCAGGTCCCTCAGCCGCTCCTCACAAGACTTGTGCTCCAGACCCCTCACCAGCTCCGGTGCCCTTCTCTGGACACGCTCCAGCCCCTCAATGTCTGTCTTGGAGTGAGGGGCCCAAAACTGGACACAGGATTCGAGGTGGGGCCTCACCAGTGCCCAGTACAGGGGAACCATCACTGCCCTAGTCCTGCTGGCCACGCTATTGCTGATGCAGGCCAGGATGCTGTTGGCCGCCTTGGCCACCTGGGCACACTGCTGGCTCATCTTCAGCCGGCTGTCGACCAACACCCCCAGGTCCTTTTCCTCTGGGCAGCTTTCCAGCCACTCTTTCCCCAGCCTGTAGTGTTCATGGGGTTGGTGTGACCCAAAGGCTGGACCTGGCACTTGGCCTTGTTGAACCTCACACCACTGGCCTTGGCCCATCAATCCAGCCTGTCCAGATCCCTCTGTAGGGCCATCCTGTCCTCCAGCAGGTTGACACTCCTGCCCAACTTGGTGTCTTCTGCAAACTTACTGAGGGTGCGCTTGATCCCCTTGTCCAGGTCATTGGTAATGATAGTAAAGACAACCAGCCCCAGTACCCAGCCCTGGGGAACACCACTTGTGACCAGCCACCAACTGGATTTAACTCCATTCACCACCACTCTTTAGGCCCAGCCTTCCAGCCAGTTCTCCAGGAGGATGCTGTGGGAGACAGTGTCAGAGGGCTGTGAACATTCAGCTGATCCCTGACAACTTCAGCGTCCACAAATGGAAAGTCACTGTTTCCACACTGATGGTCCTCTGACTCAGGGCACTGGGCAGCCCAAGGTCTATCACTATTATTAATGACAGAGGCAAAAGAAAGCATTGAACACCTCTGCTTTTTCTCCATCGCTATCAGTCAGGAGACCATCTTCAACAAGTACCACTCCAGTGTTTTCTTTAGACCTCCTCTTGCTATCAACATACTTACAAAAGCCCTTCTTCGTGTCTGATGCACACTGGCCAGTTTCAACTCTAACTGAGCTTTGACTTTTCGTGTCTTCTCCCTGCATATGTGAACCACGGCTCTGTCATCTTCCTGAGAAGCCTGACCTTGCTTCCAGAGATCATACAATTCCTTTTTCCTCTGGAGCTCCGCAAGGAGCTCCCTGTTCAGCCAAGTGGGTCTACTGTCCTGGTCGCTTGACTTCTGACACAGGGGAATTGCCTGCTCCTGAGCTTCTCAAAGATGCTTCCTAAAGCCCAACTAGCACTCTCCAACTCCTGAGCCCTGACCAGCAGATTCCCAGGGGACTCTGCTAAGTACCTCCCTGAGTAGGAGAACATTTGCCCTCTTGAGCTCCATAGTGTCAACTCCATTGTCTTTTTTTCCTCATTACACCAACAATTTTAAACTCAACCATTACATGATCACTGTGGCCAAGACCATCCCATCGCCCACAAGTCCTCCATCCACAACTAGCAAGTGTAGTAGGGCATCTTTCCTCATGGGCTTCCTGAGTACTTGTGACAAGAAGTTCTCAACTCCCACAAACTGCAGGAAATCTTCAGACCTGCTTGTGACAGCATTATGGTATTCCCAGGTAGGGTCCGAGAAGCTAAAATCTGCTATAAGGATCAGGGCTACTGATTTCTCCTAATTGCCTATCAAATAACTAATTGGTGCTTTGCCAGAGCCCATGTGGGACCCTGCTACCCTCCCAAGCATCCGAGGGCCCATCTGCAGCCAACTGAAAGAGAGTAGATTTAGATTGGACTTAAGGATGAAGTGTCTTACAATGCAGGTGTTGAGTTTCTGGAACAGGTTGCCCAGAGAGCTTCTGGAATCCCATCATTGGAAGCATTCAAAGTCAGGTTGGACAGGGCTTTGAACAACATTATCTAGTAAAAGATGTCCCTTCCCATTGCAGAGGGTTAGAACCAAGTGTCCTTTAAAAGGTCTTCTCCAACCCAAACCATTCCCTAATTCATGAAAAGCCCCAGAAACGCCTCAGTGATGGTCCTCGAGTTCCCTCACACCACCCTGCAAACAGAGCACCCACCCCAGACAGCCTCGGACGCTGACGTTATCTGCAAAGACTTTTATTAACTTCAAAGGATTAAAAAGTGGGCAAAACCCCCAGCACAGGACTGACACGGGCCCTGGCTGTGCCACAAACAAGGCCCCTGAGTTTCAATAAACAACTTCCCAGAAGAGCACACAGAAGAAGCGCTGTACCCCCAGACATCATGGCCTTCCCGCTCCTCAGGAGGTTCAGACAGCCCTTGGTGGGGCGCTGGCCACGGCCCAGGGCTAGAACCTGGGCTCAGAGGCGGACAAGGAAGGCCAGGTTGAGGGCATCAGGGATGCGGAGCTCATCCAGGTGCAGGGGGGAGGCGGTGAATGGCAGATGCACAGGGAAGAGGTGACTGGTGTCCACCAGGAGCTGGCTGGATCCCCCTCCATACTGGGCCTGCAGCTGCTTCTGCAGGGACACAGTGCTCATATCCAGGGCTGCCCCAGTGAGGGGACCCCTGTGGGACAGCCTTCCCTGGCACCGGACCCCAGGTCCTGCTTACCTCAACGCTGCTGATGAAGCTGGGGCTGATGCGCTCCTCCAGCCCAACAGCTGGGGTGTAAGCCCGGAGGATCTTCACAACCTGGAGGAGATGGTGGGGACCATGAACAGGGAAGGGCTCGGCCCATCCAGACACTTCTGAGAATGGCATGGTCCCCAGCCCAGCGCATCCCTGGTACCCCCAGGGAAACCAGGGAGCCCCAGGAGAGGATGAGCGCTCAACAAGCCCCAACCCCCCAGTACCTGCTGGGGTGACAGCACCGTGCACAGGCTGCAAAGAGCTCCAGCATCCTCCTCTGTCACCTTCTTCACCTGCAGCAGCTGGGCAGCCTGGACCAGGGGCTCCAGCACCTCACGGGCCCCACTCTGCTGCAGCCCCTCTGCCCGCAGCCACTGCTCCAGCTGGCTGATGTTGTACCTGCCAGGGAGACCAGGTCAGGGGGAGGCACGGGCCATGCCCCAGCTCCCCCGGTGTCCGGGTTTCAGCGAGACAGGACTAATTTCTCTTCTAATGCTTGGGAAAACTGCACTTCTTTTAAAAGACTCTAGTGTCTGAATTTGTGAAAATATTTACTTTACAGCCAGCCATGGTGTGGGGGTTTCAAGGTCTCAGTGTTTTGGAGCTCACCAGGTGCAGGGATGAGGAGTGAGACCTGGGCACTTGACCCAAGCTGGCCAACAGGGTTAGTTCATACCATGAACGGCTCATTCAATAGAAATTAGAAAGTTTGCTGCAGAGTGCTCGCTCTCTCCCTTGAAGGCTGTGATCCAGAGAGCTTCTTGCCCCGGTGCCGGAGCCCTGAGCCCTTCCCTTCCTCCCGAAGCCGCAGCGCTCGCAGTGTCCCACACTGGCTGTCCCCTGCTGGGAGTGCACAGCTGCCTACTGATACAGCGGCTGAGCATAATCTTTGTGTATTTTGTATTGGTATCAGGCTCAATATTGGTTCTTTAGTGTTATTAATATTAATTATCTAGTCTTATTCTATTAAATCTGTTTATGTTTCAACCTCCGGGTTTCCTTGTTTTTCCCCAGTTCCCCCTTCCCGGGTGGGGAGGGGTCATCGGGGGAGAGAATCATTGTCTAAACGGCAATAAATGGTTGTGGGTTTCTCAAACCATAACACCTGGATACACCCATCCTGCACGGGGACTGACCTGAGCTGGATGCCGCGGCTCCAGGAGCACGTGTCCTTTCTCAGCAGGAGGTAGTTGAGGGTGGTGCCGCTGACGAGGAAGAGGAGCTGGCGCAGGGCCTGGTGCCCCACACTGGGGTCCAGCCCATGGCGGTCCAGCGCCGCACGGAAGGAGCCCAGCTGCTGCAGCAGCTCAGGCAGGGTGTGGGCAGGGGCTGCTGAGGACCGGCGGTGGCCAGGAGGGCAGGAGGAAGACAAGCCCTGTATGGGCTCACTCTCCAACATTGCGGCAACTAAAGGGTAGAAAAGGCTCATCATAACAAGGCAAGACCCTACGATGTGCCTCAAGCACCCAGTAGGCTGCTCCTTGGCTGTGTCCCAGTTGGGGATGCAGGGGCTGCTGACACCTCCAGGATAGCTGGTCCAGGCTAGCCCAAGGGCTAGCCCTGCTCCACGAGGCTGTGAAGAAGGGCACGGGGGAATAGAGCTTGCCACGGATGCAGCCCAAGGTCCCTAGGGTGCTGAGCCCACTTTAGCTCCCCAGCCACCTCCTCCAAGCCAGGAGGCTCAAGGAGCAGATGGTCCCTCATAGACGTGGGCCCTTAGACGTGGTGGCACTCAGTTCAGGGCCTGCCTTCCCCCTTTGGGTACAGCGCTCCCTCCCTCACCCGCTGTCCCCCGAGTGCCCTGCAAGTCCCCCGAGCCCCGGCCATACCAATCATGGGTCTGAGACGCTTCTCGGCGGTGCGGATGAGCTGCTGGTAGAGCTGGACAGCCAGGGCACCCAGGCTGCGGCAGGAGCTCTGGGGGTCCACGTTCTGCAGGCGATGCTCGTTCTGCCGCGCCGTGTTCCCCTGCCAGTAGCTCTGCAGGCACAGGCTGGGTCAGAACCAGCAGTACCAGGGGACACAGCTGGGGCCCCCAGCAAGCGTAGGGCAGTGTCAGCCCAGCACAGCCCTGTCTCCCTGGGTTGGGGGCAAAGAGGATGCAGCCCCAGGTGGGGACAAACCCTGTCCTCAACTAAGCTCCCGCCCTTCCCAGGGGGGTGGCAGACCCCTGCGCCTCAGCCCTACCTCATCCTGGCTGTACTGGCGCAGACAGTTCAGGAGCCGGCAGGTGTTGGCAAGCCAGAGTGCCACCACGTCAAAGTCATCGCTGTGCTTCTGCAGGAGGGGGACGGAGAGCACTGGGGTCAGCGGGGCTCTGGCGGTGACAGCAGCAAGCCCTCACACCCCACGGTAGCTCCGAGAGCCACGCAGAGCTAGCTGCAGCCTGGGGGTGCAGGGCTGTGGGACCCTCTCTCGCAGGAGCCAGGGGCACCCCTCACCCCAGGAGACGCTCCGGTCGGACACTGCGGTCAGGCACACGCTGCGCCCTGGGGGCCAGGCTGCTGCCCCAGTGCCACCCCTGCCTTGGCCAGTGAAGCTCCTGCTCCTCAGCCCAACCCACACACCCAAAACCCAGCACCTTCATGACCCTTTTGATGGCATTGATGGCTGCATCCAGGAGCGAGCGGGCCCGCAGCTCGTCACAGCAGTGGTCCGCATGCCGGAAGCACAGGAAAAGGATGTAGGCTGGCAGGTCTGGGAGCGCCCCAGGGCTGCTCTGTGGTTTGTAGTCTGCAGGGGAAAGCACAACAGTTGGGATCCAGGCAGCTATGGAAAGCTGGTCCTGAGCCAGGCAGGATGCTGTCCCAGCAACGCTGAAAGGATGAGCTGGCACAGAGGCTGGCAAGAAACCGCAGCAGGGACCAAGCTGGGGTAAGGAGTCCCCATCTCTCCAAACCCTACCTGTAATGACAGCCTTGATAATGCGCCCTTCGTCCTCCATCCTCCATGCTAGCATGGCCTGGGACAGCCCAGCCAGGGATGGGACCAGGGGGGATCGGGATGGGACCACAGCGGATGCTGCCAACTCCTGTGCTGGCCCAGCAGCCTCTCTCTTCACTGGGGGAGAAGAGTGCAGGTCACATCCTGCTGTGTCCTGGGCTGTGGGACTCCGATCATGTCCCTTCAGCTCAGTCCAAGCAGATGCTCCCCAGCATCTGTTGGGGGAGAGGGGGCAATTCTGCTCCCCAGCATCTGTTTGGGGGGGAATTCTGCTCCCCATGTTGAGGCTGGGCAATGCTCCAAGCCTCAAACCAGGCTGGTGACCCTCCAGCCAGCCCCACACCTCCCTCCCACGCAGACACTTGCCTGTGAGCTCCTGGATCTGCTTCGCATAGGCTCTCAGCTGCTTCTGGAGCTTCAGTGTGGTCCTCTCCTGCTTCTCCAGCTTCTGGGCCAGCTCCTGGGCAGGGACAGCCCCGTAAGGCTCAGCCAGCCTCCCTCGGCTGGCCACCCCCACCAGCACCCCCCGAGCGGAGCAGGGCTGGGGGGTGCAGCAGGGTGCCCCACGTTGCTCCCTAAGGGGCTGCTGCAGCTCACCACAGGGCAAGGGGGTGGAAGCCAGCCCCAAGCCCTTGTCNCCCCCCCTTACCCAGTTCTCCTCCTTGAGCCGCAGGACATGGTGCTGCAGCCCCTCCTGCCCCTGGTGCCGCTGCAGGTCCTGGATGAGGGCTGCCTGCTGCTGGCTCAGCTGCTTGAGTGAGCAGATGTCGAGGTGCAGCCCTTCTACCTCCTCCTGGTGCTGCTGCTTCTCCTCCCGCAGCTGACTCACCAGCAGCCTGCACACGCGCACCCAGGGAAACTGAGGCACCAGCCTCCTTCAGCTGCCGCACCCCGTCCCTTGGGGAGGCTGCTGAGGAGCTGTTTCTCCCCTGAAGCTTCAGGGCTGGGAACTCTCCCCCTGCCCAGGCACCCTAGGGGCAGCACCGACCCAGCTGCGCTAAGAGGGCATCTCCCCCGCTGGCAGCACCGAGCCTCCGGCACACACGGCACAGCCTGCACCAGCCCTGCCCTCTTAGGAGAATCAGAATCCCCTAGGCTGGAAGGGACCTTTAAGATCACCGAGTCCAACCATCAACTGCCCAACCCACCACTAACCCATGTCCCTCAGCACCACGTCTGCCCGGCTTTTAAATTCCTCCAGGGATGGCGACTCCACCGCTGCCCTGGGCAGCCTGTTCCAACACCCTTTCGGTGAAGGAATTTTTCCTAATCTCCATCCTAAACCTCCCCTGGTGCAACTTGAGGCCGTTTCCTCTTGTCCTACCGCCTGTTACTCCTGTTGAGCCCAGGGCATCCAGTGTACTCATGCAGTTGGTGCGACTGTGCTCAGAGCAAGGTGGGACGCTCCAGCCCCCCAGGAAAACGCAGCTGGGTGTGCTGGAGAGAAGGGGAGGAGAGCCAGGGCCACCCCACACCCAGCTGGGCAGCAAGGGGCAGGCTGCCCTCGCTCTCCCCGCCCGGCTGGGGCTACGGTGCCAATAGCATGTGAGGAGGCAGCTGCTTCAAAGAGGATTTGCCCGACACTGCAGAGGCCAGGCAGCTGCAACCCAAGCCCTGGCTGGCTAAAACACCAGGGAAAGCCCCACCAGCAGCATGGATCCAGCAGCCCATTGCGGGCAAACCAGCCTCAGCCTGGGACCATGTCCCTGGGACCACGCTCACCTGTTGGCAACCTGTACCGCATCATACGCATGCTTCAAGTCATCGTCCACTGCCACCTTCTCCGGGCTCCTGCCCAGCCCCAGCATCTCAGCTATGTTCTGCAGGGGGAGGAGAGCAGGGTGAGGCCAGCCTCGCCAGCCCCACCAGCCTGGATCTGGTCCTGCTCACGGCAGTGGAGCTCACCCTCCGCTTGAGGAAGTCCAACGGTTTCCTTTCCTCTGGCTCCACGGGGGCCTTGGACCTCTGCAGCTCCTCCCGGGTCCGGGCCAGCTCCTCGTCGACAGCATTGAGCTGCCCCAGGAAGAGAGGGTACGCCTTCTTGAAGGGATCCTGGCCCACACTGCCATTCAGCATCACCTCGCTGCTGGGCTGTGGCCCCTCTGGCACCAGCTGCCACCACTCCTCCAGCCCCTGGGCGCAGAGACAGCATTTGGCACCGCAGGCAGTGCTGGGCACCAGCACCGGAACACCTCCGGATACCCATCTCCAATGGGACCAGCTCCCAGCCAGGAGCCCCAGGGCACAGCTGTCCCTATAGCCAGGGGAAGGGACAGTCCGCTTGTCACCCCCACCCCACTGTCCCCACCAGCATCACCACTAGCCTCAGCCTGCTGGTCGGAGCCATCTCGTGAGGGAGCTGTGGACATGGAGGACAAGTAGCTGCTCTCGGAGCCCAAGAAGCTCTCTGACGAAGGGGACCGTCTCAAGGTGCTTTGCTGAGTGGGGAGAGAAGGACAAGGTTGTTCCCCCGCACCCCAAGCGCCTGCTGGCGCATCAGCTGGGGCAGAGTAGTGGTAGCCTCAGCAGGCTACCTTGGCTTGGGGATCCCCCAGCACGTGAGCTGGGGAGCCCACCTCTCCCGCAGAGGGTGCCCTGGACCAGCCAGCGCTGCCTGCTCCCCACAGGGGGCTGAGGGAGGGGTTGTCCTGAACCTCCCTGTGTCCCTGCCAGCCCCTCACCCTGTGGAAGGCCACTTCATCCCGCAGGTTCTCGTAGCCCTGCTCCAGGCGGGCGTACTCCTGCACCAGGCTCTGGTAGCGTGCCCGTTCCTCCTCCAGCTCCTGCAGCAGCCCCTGGCTCTCCCGCGCTGCACGCTGGTGCTGCTCTGTGGGGACAGACACAGCATGGAGTGGCGACAGACAAAGCCAGGACCCGTCTACGAGGGGACACTCCAAGCCTGCAGGACCAGCCCGTACCCAGGGGAATGGGGTGAGGGGATCAGAGGACCCCTTTTACCTTCCAGATCCTGCGACTGCTCCAGCATGCGCTGGACCAGGGCATCCCTCTCCTCCCCCAGCTGCAGCTTCATGGCTTCCACCTCCGCCAAGCGCTGTGGGAAAGCAGAGGGGCAGGTACAGCCAGAGCCCTGCCTGGGGCCAGCCCTGGCTGCCAGGGTCTCCTCCAGGGACCACAGCATCCTGCCAGGTCCCCAGAGAGCCCTGTAGAGCCCCAGCAGAGCAAGAGCATCCCCCGGACAGACAGACCTGCTTAAGCTCCTCCACCTCCTGGTCCAGGCAGCTCTTCATGCTGTGCCTCTCCAGCTCAGCCAGCCGCTCCTGCAGCTGCTGGACCTGGGCGTCACGGGCCGCATCCTCCCGCAGGCGCTGCAACTCTGCCCGCAGGCACTGCACCTCCTCAGCATGGGCAGCGTTCAGCACCGAAAGCTGCTCCGCTAGCCGCTGCTTCTCCTGGGCCTTGGGTCAATGGGCAGAGCACGTCAGGCAGGTGGCCGGGAACAAGGGCATATCCCCACGTGTCCCCCACCAGCGAGCACCCATGCATACACAGGCTGTCCTTCTGCAACGAACCTGGATACCGGAGCCCTGAGCCTCCGGTATAGCCTCAAACAGAGGTCAGGCCTGGGAAAGCAGCTCTGCACAACATGTCATCCCACATGGAGCCACACATAGAATNAGGCACTGGAAGGGACTCCAAGGTCTCCCTGCAGCCTTCTCTTCTCCAGGCTGAACACCCCCAGCTCTCTCAGCCTGGCCTCCCAGCAGAGCTTTGCCATGGCTTTACAGCCCATTACTCACCTCCCGGCCAGCCCCGACCACAGCATTTTGCAGCCCTACTTCCCGCAGTCCCCAGAGACAGGATCACACCACAGAATCCCTCTGTCCCCCTCCACAGACACCCCCAGAAATGGAGTGGTGACAGCCGGAGCAGAGACACTCACCCAGATGGCGATGGCAGATGCTGCCAGCAGGAGCGTGGTGGGCGAACACGCCATGCCAGAACTGTTTCCAGCACATGACACCACGCTGCAAGGCTGCACCCAGCCTAGCACCCAGGAGGTTGCCCAGCCCATCGCCAGGGCCCCCAGCCCCACATCCATAGGGAGCATTGAAAAACCCAGGAATGAGACCCAGATGCACGACTCCTGCCTGGGGACACACGTCAGGCAGGGCCAGCTCCCACCCCAGGGCCAGGAGAGGACCAAAGACAAGGGCAGGCGTGGTTTTGGCTGCAGAGGGACCAGTAAGAAGTGGCCAGCAAACAGCAGCTTCCCCCATGCCCTGGCACCCACAAAGGTTGAAGCCAGCACCCACCTGCTCATCCAGCCTGCACTGCAGCTGTATCACCTTGATCTCCATGCCCTTGTGCAGCTGCTTGTAGTGCTCGACCGAACGTGCCTCGACACGCAGTCGCCGCAGCTCCCGGCATGCCCGCACCCGGCGGTAGCAGCACTGCAGGTAGATGATGGCCCTGCGCAGGCGGGTATAGCGGGTCCGGGCCAGCCAGCCCCTGACAGCAGCCTGGATCACCACGGCTTTCTGGTGCCACACCATCTGTGGAGGGAGAGACGAGGCGGTGGCACCGGCACGGCCCCCCGAGGTGGGACTGGGACACCCACTGCCGTGCCAGGCTCCTACCTGTTGGTAAAGATGCCGGGCAAACATGCCCCGGGCAAAGGCTTGGATGGTGATGACAGCCTGGCGCATGCGTAGGTAGGAGCGTCGGGCCAGAACCATCCTTAGGGTCTTCTGCAGCATCACAGCAGCCCTGGTCCTTCGCAGCATCCTGGTCAACCTGCAGGGAGATCAGAGCACCGGGAAGAGGGGTGACAAAGCCCATAGTCCAGCCTGTACCACGGGGACATCCAGGTCCAAGCCCAGCCCCGAGACAGTACAGCCGCCAGCGCCCCCCAAGGCTGAGCTCTGTCTCAGCTCATCGCAGCTCCCTCCAGGCCCCGTTCCCCGCTCACCTCCGAGCCAACATGCCCCGGGCATAGCGCTGCAGGCAGACTGCTGCAGCACGTGCCCGTCCAAAGCGCCTTCGTGCCAGCCAGCCCCGCAGGTGCCTCTGCAGCAGGATGCAGGCTGCCCTCAGCCGCCGGTACCGCAGCTCCTCCAGGTAAGCCACTTGGCCAGCCCGGAAAAACACCTTGCTCTTCCCACACTGGTACTTGCTGGGGTCCTGTGCGCAAGGGCAGAGTCAGTCCCAGGGACAAAGCATACCCCAGCCAGGCTCCCCCAGGAGCGATGCTCCTCATGCCACTGATCTCCCCTTCCAGCCTCCCTGGAGGCTGAGCTCCTCCCCATCTCACCCATTTCTGTACCCCACTGGGCACCCACATATGGGGAGAAGCATCTCTGGGTGGACAGCAGATGGAGAGCAGCCCTGAGGAGAGGGACCTGGGGGTGTTGGTGGGTGAGAAGCTCCACAGGAGCTGGCAACGTGTGCTGGCAGCCCAGAAAGCCACCGGCATCCTGGGCTGCATCCCCAGCAGCGTGGGCAGCAGGGCCAGGGAGGGGATTCTGCCCCTCTGCTGTGCTCTGGGGAGACCCCCCTGCAGTGCTGCCTCCAGCGCTGGGGACACCAACAGCAGAAGGACACGGACCTGCTGGAGCGGGGCCAGAGGAGGCCACGGAGACGATCCAAGGGCTGGAGCCCCTCTGCTGGGAGGACAGGCTGGGAGAGGTGGGGGTGTTCAGCCTGGAGAAGAGAAGGCTGCGGGGAGACCTTGGAGCCCCTTCCAGTGCCTAAAGGGGCTCCAGGAAAGCTGGGGAGGGACTCGGGATCAGGGAGTGGAGCCAGAGGACGAGGGGTGACGGTTTTAAACTGGAAGAGGGGAGATTGAGATGAGATCTGAGGCAGAAATTGTTGCCTGTGAGGGTGGTGAGACCCTGGCCCAGGTTGCCCAGAGCAGCTGTGGCTGCCCCATCCCTGGAGGTGTTCAAGGCCATGTTGGACGGGGCTTGGAGCACCCTGGTCTAGTGGGAGGTGTCCCTGCCCAGGGCAGGGGGGTGGAAGGAAATGATCTTTAAGGTCCCTTCCAACCTAAACCATTCTGTGATTCTATGGTCTGCAAGGGATACTCTGCACCCCCCAGGCAGGACCCTTACCTGGAGCAGTCTCTCAAGGGCAAGGCTGCAGATCTGCTTCTCATCAGCGCCCATCAGCTCCTCTCTGCTCACCAGAGCCCTGTACCTCTCTAAGAACTCCTGGTACGTCCACCTGTGGGCGATGGGGGGGGCAGTCAAGGGTGCTGTGGCTGGAGATGGGGGGAGCACGCAGGGTGCTGCTGAAGCAGGGGGGTACCTGGAGGGGAAGCCTGAGGCGCTGATCCGGATGGTTTCCAGGACCCCACAGGCTCGTAGCTGCTCCACTGCTCGCCTGGAGTCAAACCTGGGGCAAAGAGGGGCAGATCTGGAATGGCCCCCAGCCAGCTTGGCACACTCCAAGCTATGCAGGGCAAGGCAAGAGGGGACACAAACTGGAGGGACAGCAGAGCCCCACGGTGTCCCCAGCCCCATCCCTTCCAGCCTCCCTGGCCAGGCACTCACACAAAGGGCTGCTTGCCATCGTTGGGCTTGATGCAGCGGACGTAGTGCGGTGTGGTGCTGCCCAGCGTCTCCATCAGCCGGTTCAGGGAGGCTTTGAACTGCAGAGGACAAGGCAAGTGTGGGGCCAGCAGGAACATCCAGGGACTTGTGGGGTTCCCCGGGCCGCAACACACATGGGTCCCCTTAGGGCTACCCCAGCACACATTTCCTTCCCCACCACCCCCCCACACTCCATACCTGGCTGGAGATTGACTTCTTGGTCTTTTGGCTACTGGGCAGCGACCTGCGGCTAGGGCGACCAGCCAGCCTGGGCCCGCTGGACCTGCGGGACTGCAGGGACACGGGGCCGTCCCCTTCCTCCAGGAAGAGCTCCGTGAGCAGGGCAGACTGCACAGAGCAGAGCCGTGAGAGCCAGGCAGACCTTGCAGCGAGCATCACCCAGTACCCAGAGGGCCATCACCACCAGGAGGCACAGCCCCAAAAGACCACAGGCTCCACAGAGGCCCAGCCCAGTGCACGGTCCTCTGCCCTGTTACAGCCCAGATGTGCCAGATCCAGCTGTGCCCCTGCCTGCTGCTTCCCCCAGGAAAAACTAAGTGCAAGCCATCGGCACCTTCCCAGGTGTGCTCGAGAGCCCTCCAAGATGTCCCTTACCTTCTGCCAGAGCCACACAGGGTGGAAAGGAGAAGTGACAGTGTTACAGACCTGGAAGCAGCCAAACCCTCCAACCCTCTCAGCAGGAACATGGCCAAGGTGTCCCCCAAGATGGGGAAGCCCAAGACAGGGGAACAGGGTGGGGAGGACCCACATCTCAGGGCACCCTGACCATGGCCAGCACTGCAAGGGGCTGCGCCAGCAGGCAGGAAGGGATTACCCGGCACTGCTTACACCTCCTACACCATCAGTCCTTCCCAGCCCCAGGCTCCTGGGGCCACAAGCCCTACAAAGTCCCTGCTCAGGGTGGCTCTCACCTTGCTGGCTCGCAGCAGCCCCACCAGCTCCTCGGGGACAGCATCCCTGTTCTTCTCCACAAACCCATCACACTGGTATTCCACCTGGCAGGAGACAAGGCAAGCACCAGCATTACCCTGCAGCTTCCCAGATGGCTTTGGTGCCGGGCTTTTGGAAGAAGTCCTTGCCGGAGTCAGAGCTGGTGGTGGCCACACTGCCTAGCTCCTGCCCTGCTGCAAGGCTACTGACGGAAGCCATCACAGCCAGAGTTTCCGTATTTTTACCCTCATTTAAAGAGTTGCAGCCCAGCGCTTACCAACAGCAGAGCCAGCAGGATCCAATTCCCAGCCTAGGAGGCTGCAGGAGCTGCCACCACCAGCTCTAGACGGGGCAGGCTGGGTACGGAGCCACTGCCGAGCTCCCCCAGCCAGGGCTGTACTGCCACAGCTTTCCCTACCTTGCCAGCGAAGTGGCAGACAACAAAAGCATCCATGGGCCTCTTGGGCTTCTGGAAGTGGGAACTGCCAAGATGGGTCTGGTAAAGCTTCTGGGCCCAGCTCCCATCACTGCCTTGGGGCATCTGAAAGGCAAATGGTTCAGAAGGGGCAGCAAGGGGCCCCTGGGTGGCCACAGCAGCCCGCTCCCAGCCCCTCTTGCCCACCTTGCACTCCTCGTTCAGCAGGTCCAGGATGCCAAGCCGGCCCTCGATGAGCTCAATGCATGGCTGGTTGTCACAGAAGTCAACAAAGACCCAAGGGATCGCCTCGGTCACGTACTCCTCCTGCTCCAGCTTGAAGACGTGCTGGAGGGCAGGAGGAACAGAGCAGGACTGAGCCAGGAGGGGGACAAAGGTGGCCAGCCACCAGGCAGTGGCTTGGTTTCCATAAGACACCTGAGCAGCCCTTCTCCCGGAGCAGAAGCACTTTGGGAGAAAGGAGAGGACCATGCCCAGCTCCAGCAGCCTCCCAGAGCCCCACGTTTGCAGGGACTGAAGCACCAGCCACATTCAAGGCAGGGAGCAGCAGCACAGCGGGGATGCGCAGGGCCCACCCTCGCCAGCTCCCAGCAAGGAGACACATCTGGGTGACACCCACCAGGTTGAAGAGCTGCTGCAGCTTCTCGTTGGCATAGTTGATGCAGAACTGCTCAAAACTGTTGAGCTCGAACATCTCAAACCTGCGGGCAGCAGAGACCCGCCTGAGGCAGCTGCCGGACAGAGTCACCCCAGCCAGCCATGAGCTCCAAGCACAAGAACTCCACTGGCTCCACTGCAGGGATGGGCACTGCCCCACATCCCAGCTGGAGCAGTGTTGGTGGCTGCAGACCTGCGGCCATAGCTGATGTAGGAGCAGGACCATGCTCTTCCAGGCAGCCCAGGAGAGGGGAACTGATCTTACCCATAAATGTCCAGGATGCCAATGGAGGTACGGTGGCCCTCCAGCGACCGCAGGGCACGGTTGACCCTGCTCACCATCCACCTGAAGACCTGCCCATACATGTGCTTGGCCAGGGCATCCCGGGAAACAAGCGCCTGCTGCCTGGAGAGGGGCTTCAGGTAGGTCTCACCAGCAGTGACCAGCTTGCGGTGGCAGAGCCAGCGCATCACCTGCGACGCCTCGACACCCAGCAGTGCGCAGAACAGCCCTAGGGCCTCATCGGCAGGCTGCAACGGGACAGACCCTGTCACCGCCGTATTGCTGAGATGTGGCTCCCACAGCCAGCGTGGCTCAGGGACCAGTTCGGGGTGCAGGCAGCAAGCTCTGGCCCACCTCCACGAAGCAGCCATCCCCACGGCGGTCCCTCCCTCTGACCACGACATTGCCCAGGTGCAGGATGGCAGCCAGGACACTGAAGAGCTCCAGCTGGTCAGCCTCAGGGACACCTGCAGGCACAGCACAGGCATGAGGGACTCCCCAGGCCACCCCCACCCCACACGTCACACAAACTGGAGGGGTGGGAACTGCCAGTAGACAGCCAGGCTCCCCAGCACTGGGATGCTGGCACCAGCACTCCTACACCAGCATCGGGGTGAGGGCAGTGGGACAACCAGCCCTGGGAGACCAGCCCTGCCCACCCCCTCCCCACCCATGCCTGGCCAGGACAGTACCCAGGAGCGAGAAGGCATGCCGCGTGCTGTCCAGGTCGGCCGCATCCTTGGTGCCCTGGGCAGCGGTGCACTGGCCCTGGCAGGTGTAGTGGAAGGACTCTGCCCCACCTGTGGGCGAGATGCATCAGTCTGTGAACCAGCACAACCTGCCCCACGGGGCTCCCATTAGCAGCAGAGCCTCCTCCAGCACCCAGCCGGCAGCTGGGGAGGGCAGGAAGGTCTGGCAATGGCCACCGTGAGATGGGTGGGCAGCAAGCTGTGCCATGGGGCTCATGGGGGGTGAACTCACGAAGACCCAGGCCCCGGAGCTCGGGCAGGGTGGCCGAGGCACAGAGCTGGTAGAAGATGTGGTAGTTCCTCTCTGCTTTCGCCTGCGGATGAGCAAGAAAACCACCAAGAAGCCAGGTCACCTTGGGCCACCCTGTTCCCCTGCAGCAGTGCTGCGGGCCCAGGTTTGGGGATGAGGGACACCTTCCCCTCTCCCAACTTGACTCAGCAGCACTGGGGTTGCGAGTGCAGCGGAATGCCCAGGAAAAGCACCCTCCCACTCTGAGGACTGGGGGTCCCAACTCAGCCCTGTCCCCATACCACCCCAGAGACCCACCTGGAAGGTGACACGGGACTTCTCCAGCAGGTAGGTTTTGATGATGGCCCCTGTGACATGCGCTTGGCTGAAGCCAATCTCAATATATTTCCCAAAGCGGCTACTGTTGTCATTCCTGGTTGTCTTTGCATTCCCAAAGGCCTGGCAGGGAAGGAGGGCAGAAGGTTTTAGCTGGCCCCAGATCTCCAGGTGCTTTGGAGAAGTTCAGTCCCTGCTACCCATTTTACAGGGCGGGGAACAGACTTGGCATCACGTCAGGGATACAGGCCTCGGGGAGCGCCTGCAGGGACACCCCAGCTATCCCCATGCAGAGCCTGGGGACCCAGGGAGACCCACCTCCATGATGGGGCTGGAGGCCAGCACCTTCTCCTCCATGCTGGAGTCCCCTAGGCAGCCCCCGACGGTGGTGAAGTACCTCATGGCATACTTGGCCGACACAGTCTTCCCTGCACCTGACTCACCACTGATGATGAGGGACTGGTTCTTCCCAAACCTGCCGGAGACGGACATAAGCTGGGGACAGCCTGTGACCCAACAGGACCGCTTTCCACAGAGACACCACCATCCAGACGGGGCTTCAGTCCTTCCCCACTACAAGCCCAGGGATGCTCCCATGGGATGCTCTCACCTCACCATCTGCTTGTACGCCTCCTCTGCCAAAGCAAAGATGTGGGGATCCATGTCCCCCATTTCATGGCCGCTGTAGGCGTAAATCACCTCCTCCTCATAGATGGGCAATGGCTTGTAGGGGTTGATGGCAACCAGGATGATACCTGGAGGAAGAGGGCTGTGCAGAGGACAGGGGCAGGAGGGGCACCTGTCCCAGGGAGCCACGGGGAAGGGGCACGGGATGGGGAGCGGGAGGGGGTGCACGGGGCTCACCACAGTAGGTGTAGATGGCGTTGGCCTCCAGGAAGCGCCGGCGGAGTGAGTGCAGCACGGCTGGCTCATGCAGGTAGCTCAGGGCCACCAGGTCATCGGCACTGGAGAGGCAGTCGGGGTTGCAGAGAGGCGGCAGCTGGAACTCAATGGGGTAGGCCAGTGCCTGCAGGGATGGAGACGGAGCAGGAGCGGGGTCAGCCAGCCCCGCAAAGGCAGGAGGGGTCTGGGGGGAGCAGCACAGCAGGAGGAAGGCTGTCTGCAGGCCATGCTTGGGCTGTTAGTCACCAGGAATCACAGCCCAGCCAGCACGGCGAGCTGAGCTGGAGGCCTTGTGGGAAGTCAGGCAGGAGCAGGCAGTGAGGACCAGCTCACCGGGCAGTCACAGGGACACGGCACGGCAAGCCGGATGCAGCCACCATGGTCTGGGCTCCGCTCAGACACCAGGCGGGACACATCCAGGCAGTGTTTGAGCCTCTCCACACCCTGCCGAGGAGCCCAGGCTGGTTTGGGGTGGCGGAGGTGAACTACCTCACATTTGGGGATGCCCGACCACATGGCAAGCACAGGGACCCGCTGGGCTGCACCGCACTGGCCTTACCGAGCCATCTTCCAGGCGGAGATGGAGAACAGCATCTCCTTCCTTGTAGCCTCGGGTTATTTCTGCTACCCTCCAGACTTCAACACAGTCAGGGATCCACACCCGGGCACCCTGCGGGGACACGGGAGGGAGAGGACCCCTGTAGAGAGCCATGGCCAAGAGACAGGGAGAACATCTGGCCACCAGCCTCCAAACCAAGCATTGCAGTCCTCCCCACAGTTCTCATTTAGGACAGTCAGCCCGGTGCTCAGCATCCCCATAGCGGGGCGAGCCATGGGACCCAGCACCCTGCTAGGTGCCCCACAGCACCTTGGCTCCTGCAGATAGGGGTCCTACCCAGCTGCTCTCCAGATGCGCGGGAAGGTGCCTTTGCTGGAGCCCCACTTTGTAGCTTAGGGCTACAAAGATGATCAGGTGACTGGAACACCTTTCTGATGAGGAAAGGCTGAGGGACTTGGGTCTGTTTAGCCTGGAGAAGAGAAGACTGAGGGGGATCTCATCATTGCTCATAAATACTTCAAGGGAGGGTGCTGGGAGGATGGGACCAGTCTTTTTGCAGTGGTGCCCAGTGATGGGACAAGAGGTAATGGGCACAAACTGGAACATAGGAAGCTCCATCTGAACATGAGGAGGAACTTCTTTCCTTTGAGGGTGGCAGAGCCCTGGCACAGGCTGCCCAGAGAGGTGGTGGAGTCTCCGACTCTGGAGACATTCCCAACCCGCCTGGATGCCATCCTGTGCAACCTGCTCTGGGTGACCCTGCTCTGGCAGGGGGTTGGAGGAGATGATCTCCAGAGGTCCCTGCCAGCCCCGGTGATTCTCCCCAGCTCTGCTGCCCACCCCAGGAAGGTCAGCACCTCTCCAACCCTCGGCACGGGGGGCTGTCTCTGCCCTGTCCCGAGGATGCTGCTGCAGGGAAGGTTTCCTGAAACACAGGAGATGCCAAGCACGGACATTTCCAAACACTTGGAGCGCTGGGGATGCGGCTGTATGGTTGGGCTGGGCAGAGATACCAGGCTTGAAAGCAGAGAGGTGCAGTACAGATCCCTCGCTAACGGGGACTGAGCGGATCCAGACGCCGTCGCCAGCTCTGCAGACCCAGCTACAGGCCAGAGCACAGGGACAGCGATAAGAAAAATCACCCCTGTGCCCTTTTCGCCTCCCAAATTTGCAGCTGCCTGCAACCAGGCGCAGCAGGCAGCCTTGTGCAAGGGACCAGCTGGCACCCATGGGACCGGTGCTCCCTGCCTCCCGCAGGCTGCTGCCAGCCTCAGTTTCCCCTCCGCAGACAGCGGGTGCTGGCAAAGTGGAAGCTCCGCAGCGTGGTGAACCCCAGCTTCCCCTTGCACCCAGACCCAAGCGTGAACGCCTTCCTCACAGCGGGGAAAAAGCCTCTTTGGAGTCACCCTGCAGGATCCCATGCTCAGCACGAGCGAAGCAGCGCAACACCACGGGGGCAGAGTGGTAAAAACTGAGCCAAAAAAAAACCCCAAACCCTCAAAACCCTGTTGCAGGCACCCCATCAGCTGGCAAGAGGGTGAAGACCCAGCCCCAAGCTGGCACAGGGTGACCTGTGCTCCCAGATCGGGGAACCGCAATTCCTGCTGACCTGGCTCCGGGCACGGGTGCCCACGGTCCCGCTCTGCGCCGAGCTGTCGGACACCGTCCCCGCAGCTTCTGCCAGATTGCGGGGAACAGGGGCTGCTTCCAGGAGGCCGGTACCTCCTGCTGCTCCGAACAGGCAGAGATGAGGCCATATTGCAGGATTGAAAAGGGGAAGGGGCTTGCCAGGAGTTGGGGGAAAATCTAATAACGGTTGTAGCTTTGCTCTCAGGCTGAGCTTGGAGCGCGTATCTGTTTCCACAATAACTGGGAGCTATCGCAGGGTGGCAACAGGGCTTTAACACATCACACTCCCACCCCAGCGGGCTGGGACCAGTCTCTGGCTAGAAACCGGGGCCTGAAAAACCATCCTGCTTTCGCTGATTCTGCGAATCCGGGGAACTTGGCTTGCAGCAAACGTTTCCAGGTCTGCAGTGTGCAAAGCACGTGTGTTAACGCAGCATTAAAGCCACTCCAACAAGCACTGAATAGGCTGGAAGTCTGCGGAGGGAGGAAGGAAGGGGCTAAATTTTGGGTTCCCATCCAAGGAGTCACCAGAACACCGAAGGTCTGACTTTGCAGCTGAAATAAAGAGGGCAGGAAGGGGCTCAGGCTGCCGGGGCCGCTCGGCGGAGGAGCAGCGAGAGGAAGCCGTTATCTTTTATGAGCAGGAGCCGCGGGGAGAAGCAAAAATTCCACAATGTACAGCTTCCCAGCAAGGCACTACTGAATTTTAGTCCAAAATCCCAGCTAGACAAAAGAGCATCCCTGCTAGCGTGCCCAGCTCAGCCCTGTGCTGCTCCCCAGCTCTCCTCCAAGGGCACACCGGAGCAGGGACAGGCTGCGAAAGCTGGAAGGGAACCTCAGGGCTCCACGGGGCACTTGGAATCCCAGAATGATGGGGGTTGGCAGGGACCTCTGGAGATCATCTCCTCCAACCCCCTGCCAGAGCAGGGTCACCCAGAGCAGGTTGCACAGGATGGCATCCAGGCGGGTTGGGAATGTCTCCAGAGTCGGAGACTCCACCACCTCTCTGGGCAGCCTGTGCCAGTGCTCTGCCACCCTCAAAGGAAAGAAGTTCCTCCTCGTGTTCAGATGGAGCTTCCTATGGTCCAGTTTGTGCCTGTTCCTTCTTGTCCCATCACTGGGCACCACTGAAAAAAGTCAGTCCTGCAGCCGCTTCAGTCCCAGCCTGGCCAGCTATTTGGGACAAGACAACCCACGACACCGTAAGCACGGAAACCCTCCTTGCTTTGCCCAGGTCGGCACCTCAGTCACACCACGATGACGGCTGCTGCGCCCCTGCAGAAATATCGGTACCCTCCAGCCCCGCCGGCCAGCGTTGTACCTCCAGGGAGAAAACACCACGTTTAGGGTCTGGCCTACAGCCATAGCCATCGTTTTTGATACGCCGCAGCACTAACGAGCGGCAAGAGCCTCTCAGAAGCATCCTTGACAGGCAGAGCTGGACCAAGGCAGGGGGAGGGATGCGGGCCAGGAGCCCGGGGACGAAAGCAGCCAGGCCGGCCGGGCAAGAAGCAGGGCAGACGGGTGCCCGGGCAGCACCAAACCCTTCTTCTCACCCGTGACCAGCACCCCCTGCGTTTGCCGGGCCGCGGGTCCCTGCGTGTCAGGGAGCCCTTCGAGCAGCCTGGCTGGGCTGCGGCAGCACCCACGCAGGGCGGGCAGCCCACGGCCGGACCCACGGCTGATGCGCCACCACCCTGCACCCCACGAGGGGCCACCAAGCCGGGCGCCAGCGGGGAGGGGACCCAGGGGGACACCCAGGCCACAGCGCCTGCAGCCCCCCGGGGTGCTGAGCCCCCGGGGAAGGAGCAAGCACCCCAAACCCCGCGGGCAGGGCTCCCCCCCGGCTGCAGAAGCCCTNACCCCACGACCCCCCATTCGGGACACCCCGAGAACCCATAAGGGGCATCCCAAGACCCCACTTGGAACAGCCTGAGAAGCCTTACCTAGGACCCCCAGCCACCCACCCGGGACACCCCAAACTCCTCCCCCTACCTGGGACACCCCAGCAGCTCATCGAGGGCAACCAAGTACCCCTCCTACCCAGGACACCCCAAAACTGCCCTCATCCAGGGCACCCTGGGCACCCCTGGGCCCCAATCACGTGCACCCCAGGTCCCCCATCCAGGGCACTCCAAGCACCCACGTCCCACCACAGCCCCACAGCAGAGCCCCCCGCTCCCCTCGTTACAGAGGAACTCTGGCAACGATGAAAACCTGTGGCCACGGCACCAGCAGTGTAGTGACAACTCTCTGTGGGTGCTGCTGCCCGTGGGTCCCCACGGCCCATGGGTGTCACCCTCTGCGGGTCCCCACCGCCCATGGGAGCCACTGTCTCTTGATCCTCACTGTCTGTGGGTCCCTGCAGTCTGTAGGTGCCACTCTCCATGTGTGCTGCTGCCTGTAGATCCCCGTTGCCCACGGCTCCCAACGGTCTGTGGGTCCCCACCGCCCACGGGTGCTGCTGCCTGTGAGTCCCCGCACACCTGCGGTGGCCTGGCCAGCCCCGCAGAGCCGGGACGAAGCCTGTGTGACTGGCTACCATGTGGAGGTGGTGGTGGGTTGGTGGGTGCAGCTGGGGACAGGGTGACAAGAGGACGCCCGGGCAGGGTGACAGATGGGGGACGGCGGAGCAGCACCACCTTGCCAGGAGTAGGAGCACCCATGGGGACAAGGACCCACAGCAGGGTCACCCAACCTGGACGGGGACAAGTCCACCCGGCGGGAGAGGGCAGATGTCCCCATCGGTTCCTGCTCCTGCCCCAAGCACCCAAGCTGGCACCCGCTTTTTTCCCCGCCGGCTTCGCCGAGCCTTGGCAGCCCGGCCCTG
>VYXH01005041.1:211243-222923 GCA_013397275.1 Burhinus bistriatus | reverse complement strand
ACACGGAGAAGGTGCTCGGGGTTGTACGGCCGATAAACTCCTTCCCGAGCGTTTCCCACCCCGCAGACCCCACCTGGCCCTCGGTTGCAGAGATGCCCTAAAAAGGATGCTGAAATCACGGAAGGTCGGAGATGGGGGCTCGGGGCTGCCAGCCTTCCGTAGGTGACACCGCAGCGCTCTCAAGCCCAAGCCGTCCCATCTCTCCCACCTTCCATCAGCAGAAGGAACAGATCAGATGAGCCGGGTATTGCTTTGCACAACCCTTTTATTGACAAAAGTCACGTTTCTCGGCAAAGAGCGAAACCGGAGCAGCAAAGCGCCTGCTGAGGACGGGGAAGCTCCTCACGGCATCCGGGCAGACTATTCCCGTCCCCCCGTTCCACACGCACCGGGACCACGCACAGTTGATCAAGCTCTCGAGGGGATGGAGCTACGACGGAGCTACACTTTGGGTACCGAAGGAGATTTCCTTCTTCCTGAGTTACAAAAGTTAAGAAAACACAAAATCTTTGTCCTTTCTCCCACCTTTTCCCCTTGGTTCTTTAGTTCCTACTTTGCGAGTGGTGTTTGCTGTTTATCACTCGGTAACAAAGCGGTCATAGAATCATAGAGTGGAAGGGACCTTAAAGATCATCCAGTCCCACCCCCCTNTGTCCTTCTGCTGTTGGTGTCCCCAGCGCTGGAGGCAGCACTGCAGGGGGGTCTCCCCAGAGCGCAGCAGAGGGGCAGAATCCCCTCAGTCATCTCTTTCTGCTTCAGGACAGAGCCCCGACAACTTCAACAGCTTGGATGCCCCAAGACCACGGGGATCTCAACTACCTTCCTTCACCAAAAAGCCACCAGGGCACGTCCCTCCTGTGATGGTTTCTCCCCTCAAAAAGGCAGCTGGTCACTGCAAAACAACGTCCTCCACATGACTTGTTCCACCCAGGTCGTTGCTTTACAGGGCCCTTCCCCAGGCAGAGCTTGAAGAAACCCTTCCAGGTGGTGACGGCACAGCACACTCATTCACGATAACGATATCGAGACCAATTATCAGCTCACCCACTACCTCAAATGCCCGGATGCTCAAGTTCCACAGGTCCTAGGCTCAAGCTTCATTTTCTCCATTTTCACACAATTGTCTTTCCGGATCGCTGTCTTTGGGATTAATTCAACCATTTGTCTTGGGATTATTTTTAATTGCAAGAACCATCAGTGTCTGGTCTAGAAAACCCCCACTTCGCAACTCCCACTCTCTTCGCATTTCACAAATCCTGGGAAACATTAACTCCTGCTGGTCAGTGGCCCAAACGCTCGAGCCACGTGGTCTGTCCTTGCGCTTCTAAGTTTTGCCCTTCAGCTGGTGACTCTCCTGCAGAGAAGGACCTTCACCTTCTGAATGGGTCACCTTCAACTTCCATGTGATCTTTCCAGCAAGGTAACAGCCACCAGGAACTGTGTCCTTCCTTCTTTCCATTTCTCCTACCTGCCAACTAAACCTAACATCTTCCAGCTGCTGCAAAGGTCCACGAAAACAGGTACCAAGCTTCCTCTCCTCCTGTTTTACCTTCAGAGGTCTTGGCAGCGAGCTCCCACCAGCTCGCTCTTTCTGGATGGCTGCTGCAGAGGAAGACTGAAGCAACTCCTGTTTTCCCCCAAAGCGTTCACAGCTCAGTTTCATGGAGACCTGTCCATATCCATCCGGACTCCTCAAAAATGTCACGGATGCACCAGCATGAGTGTGGCTCTGGGAATCCTCCCGCTTCAGCCGTGAGCTGTTCAGAGAGCTGGCAGGCTCCGGCTGTGTTACGGAGAGCTCGCACCTACTGCGGACTGAAGCTTCTCCTCCAGGGACAGACGTGGCAAAACCAGCAGATCTGAGCCACGCAAAGCTGGCTGTGAGACATCTCCCCCTCTCACTTCCCAAAATATTTAACCTAGTAAGTTGAAACATCCCACTAAACTACTAAAAGTGGCGGAGTTTCCATTACTTGAGACAGAACGGTACAACCCCTCTCTCTTCGGAGCTTCTCCCATTTCCAGAAAATGGAGAAAAGTCTCATTGATGACCAACACTGCTACCTTCTCTGGGCAACCTGCACCAACACAGAAGACTACATCTGTATCTGAACCTGTCCAAATGGCTCCTGATGTCCTTCCGCAGCTCCACCACTGACCACGCTCCCTGCCACCGCAGGCCACCATGTCACCACCTCTCAGGCCCCAGAAGTGTTGTACGTGGGCTTCCAAACTCACCTCAGGAGCCGCAACGCTGGCTCCAAACACTGCCATTTGTGCCTACTCCGTACTGGAGAGAGTCCTATTGGGAAACGTCTACGTCAAGTCCAACACCACCTAGAGAAACTGCCAGTTGTTATTTTAAGTGCTTTTGGCAAACCTGGTTTGTAGATGCTGTGCCTCTGATCTGTTCCATTTTCAGCAGAACTCGCTCACGCTTTCTTCTTGGATTCTTAATTTCACTCACGACACCAAGTTGCCTTTGTATTTTTTAACCTGAGTGATTCGCAGGTCTTTAAGAGACTTGTGTCTCCCATTCACAGAAGAAACGGATTATACAAATTAGAGAAGTTCTTTAGCACAACTCTGTTTCTTTCCCAAAACACAACCATACAGAAGATCCAAAGGCCCCAAACACAAGGGAGAAGGCACTTGGACTTGCTGCTTCCAAGCCCACCCCTCCGGGTGGTTTCCCCATTTGCTCATTCACAATTGCTTCCGCTGCCTGCAATCATTCGGTCCCTGATCATCCACGGAACAACGATGTCCCCCAAAGTGACGGAGACATGCCCCTGTCCATGCAGAGGGAATTAAAGAACACTTTCCTAAAGCAAAGCGGAGGGGTAGCCGCCCGTTAAGCCGTTTTCTGCACGGGGAAACAGAGCACTATAGCTGCAGCAGAGTAATTAGCACCACCACGGCTACGCAAGCCCCACTCCCCCCAGTACGGCCACTCTCAATTCCAGGTGAGGTGTGCAAAGGCAGAAGTGACAACACCCTAGCTGGAATATCTGCTCTGCTATAAAGACCATCCTTTTGTAGCTCAACCCCTAAAGAGGGCATCAGTGAACGCATACGGGGGGACACCCCCACCCAAACCAAAAAACCCACAGTTGTCCGTTTGCCCGAATCACAGCACACTAGCCAAATGCTATAAATGGGATCCAAAGTTTAGGGGCAAAAACCACTTTCAGAGAACTACTGTAGTTGCTTTTCTCACTCTTTAGGGGATCAAACTCCGCTTTTTCCTTCCAGTATCCGAAGGGGCCTACTGGAAGCTGGGGAGGGACTTTTTACAAGGGCATGGAGTGACAGGACGAGGGGTGATGGCTTCAAATTTAGATTGAGATGAGATCTGAGGCAGAAATTGTTGCCTGTGAGGGTGGTGAGACCCTGGCCCAGGTTGCCCAGAGCAGCTGTGGCTGCCCCATCCCTGGAGGTGTTCAAGGCCAGGTTGGACGGGGCTTGGAGCACCCTGGTGTAGTGGGAGGTGTCCCTGCCCAGGGCAGGGGGGTAGGGCTGGGTGAGCTTTAAGGTCCCTTCCAACTCTAACGGTTCTGTGATTCTATGATTTCTGCACTGTTCTTCAAGCACATGCGAGCGTCATGCAAAAAAATACAGGCTTTGAGCACAGCGCAGAAGAGGTGGTGCAGCTTGGAGAAGAATTATAAAAAAGTCCTTACTTGTGTGTGGGAAGGCTTAAGGGAATATTTCAGCACATCAGGAGCTGAATCACTGTATGTAGGTGGAGCCAGACAGATTGACAAGATCTGTAACTTGAAAAAATGCCCTAAGTCTGAGATCAATCACCGCACAAAGTAGCTGACTGAGGGAACATACGGAGACGGCTCAAGGTGATGAGGCTCAATGTCAACATGACACGCAAAAACTCCATCAGAGGCACCTGCTACAACTGACCAACTATTAATATAACTCAAAACATGGACAACAGCGATCCTCTCGGCACCAAGAGGCCGAGCAGTCTTTTTTCTGTGACCTCTCAGTATCGCCACCACCACCACGTCACCGGAACAGATTTCCCTACTACAGCGGCACATAAAAAAGGCACTTTGGGGGAAGCCATTAGCAAACGTTTCTTTTTCATGCATTAGATTAATGAAGAGTCTAGCTTTCAGTTAATGACTTCTGAGAAGTTGTGGAGCAGCCACTCGATGGAAAACTAAGAATTAATTGCAGATCAGAGAAAAGCATGAAAAGTGAAAGACGGTACCCCAAGCTTTCAAGTTTTACAGCCCTTCAGATCACTAAACCCCAGAAAAATGTGCTCGAGAGGCTAACCCAGGACACAGACCTGGACTCCAATGACAAACAAAACCAAGTAATAACCTCTTAGTATTCACCTCCTTCCGAAAGCTCAGACTTGGGGGTCTATTTATCAGGAGACCTGTATTTTGCATACGCAAATGAAACCAGATCCCTACAGCTAAGCAGTTCCTGAATCTTGCCACTAGAGACAAACCAGTTAAGGGGTCGGTCATCACCCCACTATTCCAGTTCTACACGATCTCAAACTATTTCCACTTGTGATTCTGCAATGGATTAAGTAAATATTAATTTACCATATTGGGTAAATATTATGTATTACTAGCAGTTAGTGTTATGTCAGTACTCATCAATACTGAATTAGCTTGCTAACCAATAACCCTGACAATTTCAAGCGCAATTCTGAAGTTGGAAATTGTTTTTTTCCTCCTCATTCTCACAAATGCTCCATCACTGTAAACATCATTTCGCAAATGCCGTTCTATGCTGGTCTCCCGTATACTCCAGCGAGGCATGAGGTCAAACGGAAGGGTAATGCTTTTCCCTCATTAGTTCAAGGGAACAGAGTTGATCCCTGCTAATCTGAGAGCAAATCCAAGTTTTTAGCTCGCTACATCCCATACAGGACATTACCTCCTGTGCTGCAGAATTTAGTACGCCACCTTCTCGTGTGTGCCTGTACGCTTACTTAAAGCAAGGAGCCAAAATACGCAACGCTGGGAACCTCGACCAAGCGCAAAGGAAAAGCCTGTTATGAAGCAGTTCCAGCATAGGCAGAAATCTCTGCTCAGAGGGACAACAGCGAAGAACGTGCATTTTATTCGCTAGGGAATAAGTGGCACCATCTCAAGATTTGCATGGGCAGCTGGACTCTCGGAGATTGTTCTTACGGATGTAATCCCAAATAAACAGGATTGTCTGACTGGAGAGTTAATCCTGAAAAACTTCCTTTTTCTTCATGAAACAAACACTCTCCCGCCCCCTCCCCCTTTAACCACGTCACCCTACCTTCTTTTCCAGGAGAATCAGTCTAGCCAGAATGGGCTCTCCGTAGAGCAAGACAAAGAGGACATGACTCAGAAGTGCTGGAAGACTAGTTATCCTGCCCAGAGCAGCTGTGGCTGCCCCATCCCTGGAGGTGTTCAAGGCCAGGTTGGACGGGGCTTGGAGCACCCTGGTCTAGTGGGAGGTGTCCCTGCCCAGGGCAGGGGGGTGGGACTGGGTGACCTTTAAGGTCCCTTCCAACCCAAGCCGTTCTGTGATTCTGCGGTCTGCCGTATCTACCTCCTGCAAAGTAGTAAAGAGTAGAAGTGGAAAAAAACCCAAACCAACCCTCAAGCAACCAGGTAGAGAGTCAGAAGGAAGAGCGGAGCGTGCAGGGAGGTTATCAGACCCCAGGAATGGAAGGCAGGGAGGAATCTGGGTGCAGACGACAAGGCTACGCTTCCTTTGAGCGTGAGATTTTGCATTTGAGGTCCCAGGGCACCTCGTCATTCGTAGCGCCTGCTCCGAGCCCGGTGGTGCTGCTGGGGAGCCCGGAGGGAGCCGCCACACTGGGAATTCTGTTCTTTCATCAGGAAGAGCTGCCAAAGGGGGAAGTTGCTAAAACGCATTCCCACATAGAGAAGTGTTGCAGCTGCCGTGGAGGTAATATTCAATGGCAAACAGGAGGGAAGAAAGGCAAGAATATATTTCATAATGATCTTAAAAGAACAGTTAGAAGTTGATAAGCAGGAACCATGACAAAGTTAGACAGGGATGAATAAGCACTAGGCCAGGAAATTTAAGGATAGAAGATTAGAAGTAATAGCCAAGAACAGAAATAGGCCTGGAAAACAAGCTTCAGATGAACAGTTTGCCTGTTTTCACAGAATCCCCGGGGTTGGCAGGGACCTCTGGAGATCATCCAGTCCAACCCCCTGCCAGAGCAGGGTCACCCAGAGCAGGTTGCACAGGATGGCGTCCAGGCGGGTTTGGAATGTCTCCAGAGTCGGAGACTCCACCACCTCTCTGGGCAGCCTGTGCCAGTGCTCTGCCACCCTCAAAGGAAAGAAGTTCCTCCTCATGTTCAGATGGAGCTTCCTATGTTCCAGTTTGTGCCCGTTGCCCCTTGTCCCATCACTGGGCACCACCGCAAAAAGACTGGTCCCATCCTCCCGGCACCCTCCCTTGAAGTATTTATGAGCATTGATGAGATCCCCCCTCAGTCCTCTCTTCTCCAGGCTAAACAGACCCAAGTCCCCCAGCCTTTCCTCATCAGAAAGATGTTCCAGCCCCCTGATCAATGGAGATTGACTGATTGAAGGATAAAGTCTTAAGCCAGGAAGACGCAACTGTTTGGCTACACAACACATACCGCAGAGACAGAACGACCCGGCCGCTCTGCAGCGGGAACAGTAGCATCAGTGGATTTAAAGTCTTTTAAAAATACGTGGATGAAGCCTTGAGCTGTGCAACTGGGTGCCTTTCACAGGACGGGCACGACTACTAATTGGACGCAAGGAAACGTTGAACTGACAGGACAGCTTGCTGCCGCTTCCCTCTGTTCCACAAATCACCACAGCCAGCTTGTACGAGAGTCATTTTCATTAAGACAGAGTGCGAAAATATTTTTTTTTTTTTTTTTTTTTTTTTTTTTTTTAAAACCTTCACTCATACTCGCATTCAACATTTTCTTACTTCATAGAAAAGAGCAGTAGGGCAGTCTCTTGTAGCTATGAAGAAGCAAAATTACCTTGACCAGTAGCTGCTAAATCAGCACTGATGAAAAGCTTTCATTCAGCAGAGTCTGCCTTCTACACAGCGCGTACTTCAGTTCCCACAGTAACTAAAATGTGTTTTACTGATGAAAATACATTTCTGATTCGGAAAGTTATTTTCAGGTAGCCTCCTTTCACATGGGAAGTAGAACAAGAGTGTACATTTACCCACGAATTCTCACTTCAAAAGTATTGTTCACGTGATATTATCACTACAAAACAACTTGCAGCCATGGCACCAAAGCCTCCCTCCGTGGGGTTTAACATGCCTGCATTCCCGGAGTCCAGCCATGTCATTCCTGACTGCTTTCCCTTCCCGATGTGCTCAGTTTACAAGCAAGAAAACTCCTCCCTCCTCTTGCTCAACAGCCAGTTCAGCAAGTTCAATTTCAGATGTGAATCCAGGTGACTTTTCCTGGGCAGAACCACCTACACAAGCTCTGCAGGCCAGAGCCAGACTGTGCCAATAGCCACGCAAACTCATTATTTTTATTGATTGCACAAAATTTCATCCAACTAGAATTCAGGGAAAATAACACTGGTAATACAAACAGGGAAATAATTACATTCCCTTTAACTTTGTTAGCTTTGCAAAACAAAGCAGAGAAAAAAACAACGGAGCCATTTTAATGGAACAGCTCCAACACACTTTGCACGAGATAAAATCAGAAGTTTTAAATAAGAGGGAGTCTCTTTTTACAAAGTTACCTTTGCAGAGTAAAACGGCATTTTGAGGGTTTTCATGCTATCTACCATCATCGCCCAAACCAGTCCATCCCCCCATCTCCTCTAACCAGTGCCCTCCAGAATTAGGCAGGCTGCTGTTTCCAGATAAAGCAAGAAAAACCTGACTGAGCATGACACAGCATAAGAAATGTGGCTTTTGTGAACTCAGGTGGTACGTACCCCAAATTACACCGTCTACAGAAAAAGATGCAAAACTTTAGCTGTACTGGACCAGATCCTACCCCTTAGTGAAGCTGCATAAGGACCATTAGAATATGCTTATATATTGTCTCCAAAGAGGACTAAACTGTATCAAGATAACTACCCATCCACAGCACTTGGTACTGTTGTTTTAGGAGAAAATAATCAAAATAGTTTACCAGTGCAAAGAGTGCGCAGGACTAACCTAAGGCTATTTCGCACTGCAGCTCTGTATTACATCCATTTATAATATCCGAGGGCAAGAGGAAGGTGCCATTACCATGCAGGGAAACAATTACCAGCTCCAAAAGCATCCCCTCGCTAGGACTTCTCCACGCAGATGAACTTGATCTCGGATGGAACAACAGGCAACGCCACTGTTAATAGGTTCTCATGTAATAGCTGCTGTGTATTAACAAACGGTAAGTTTTGCCCCAATTCCACTCAATTACTTTTCTTAACTATGTTCTTTACTCATCATCTGCTTAACAAGATAGACCTCAAGTACCAACTGCTTTCTCCAGCTTGGGGATATATTCAACGATGGCAGACCACGACATGCCCATCAGTCATGTCCATGGCAGCAGGCTGGGATACAACAAACTGATCCAGTTATTACTGCAACAACACGAGAAAGACATCAGGCTCATTTAAAAGGAATATTTTATTTACTTACCTGTCTTGATAAGCAGGTAAAGTTATTTAAGTTTCTTTGGATGTGACAGGAGTCCTGGGCCCCTTTTTGGTACTTTGAACAAGCAACTCCTCCATACGAATGAAAGCATTAATAAATTTTTAAAGGGCTGAAGGAAAGAGAGAAAGCTGAACAGGGAAAGTAAAGAGCTGAACACAAGAGACCGGCACGCAAGCTGGCAGCAATTTACACTTGATATTCAATGCATCAAAATATTAGTATCAACATCTAAGTTCTGGTGCTGCATACGTTTACAATATATTTAGATTCAAATAAAAGTAAATGAAGACATCGCTAGACACTAAACAAGTTTTAAAACAGAACTAGTGTCAGAATAAGCCTGCCACGGTCAGAAGAACACCTCTAGTATGGGTTATAAACTGCTAGAGTTGAGGGTCAAAGGACCAGATCAGCAACTTTCCCGTTAGACGGGACGCCCTGGCAGCCTGTTACTTGGTGAGAACACAGGACTTCCAGCAAGAAAGAAACGGTTTTCCACACGTTTCACTCTGTATTCCCCTCTGCCAGGTCCCAAATATCAAAGATCCAAATCTCAGAATGGAGCCCACAACAAAAACGCAGGAGCGTCTCCGCTGCAGCAACTGGAAGGGGCACAGCACAAAAACTCCAGGTAGGGGCTTGACGCAGACTAGAAGAATCTCTGCTTTGTGAGAAACATTTAATTCAACACAATGAATTACAAGAGGACAGATTTACAGAGTAATAACTGTAACAGACTGTTCAAAAAGGAAAATAATTTTCACTGGCTGCAGTACCAGGTAAGGTTCCCCAAAGCAACACCTGGTCGAGCACCAGCAAAGTACGATTCAGTCTTCTTGCAGTACTCCAAATGAGCGATACCAAAGAATTTTGTATTTTCAAATCTTTAGGAAAAGGTAACACAGTATCAATCACTTTGGCATGGGATGTTTTTCAGGGAGCTTAAACCTATTCAGATCACTAAGCTGAACTACTCCCAAAGGCTATTACTTTCCAGGCAATTCCCCTGGTCCCTTGCTGTCACTGCTAATCATTCTTACGTGATAAAGGCTCTGGGAGCTACTTTCTTCCCCAAGTTTTGGGATACCAACAACTTGTACAATTGGTTAGTGGCACAATATTTAATCCACCACTTTATACTGTACTCTCAGCTGAGATGTCCACACATGAATTATGCAACGGATACCCTAAGACTAAAATAACTTCTGCAACTTAGTCAACGCATTCTCCAAGCTATAAACTCTCATCATCTTCCCCTCTCCCGATCCTCCCTCCTCAGATAAATCCATTTTTAGCCACAAGTTACCCCAATATGCTCACAGATGTACTAGAAGAGACTGAGGAATCAATCAAGGTACCCACGGTGAAGCCAAATACTTATAAACACATTAAGGCAGGTTTCACATCATTTCATTTTTGGACACAAAATGCTGGTCACTTCACTGCACATGCAAATAAGAAAGATTTAATACTTAATAAAAAGCTTTAAATTCGTTTTTAGATATCAATTATAGAAAAATCAACCTTTTTCCTTTCTTGTTTTAAAAGAGGTCAGAACATTACTGCACACGAAAGCAGATGTGTAGACACACCTATTGGAATGGATCCCCGGCCCTCCACACACACAGAAACAGAGGTCAGGGTTCTTGGCACCAGAAGAGAAAGGAGGAAGTTTTCCTCACTGTCAGTCAGAAATGAGTCATCCTCCCATTCCGAGTTGAGAAGGTCCTTCTGACCGGCCTTAAACCAAAGCAAAATATACCACAGAGTGGGTATATTTATCTTCAAAACTCTGCTCGGCTATGCTCGGACACATACATAACTCCGTATCAAAAACGTACACGGCAGTGCATTCAGTGTGGTGCTGGAACTAACTAAAAATACCGATTGCCATTGATGTAAGACCAATTCCTCAAGTGTAACTTCTCCTACTAATTAAAACCTCAGGTGGAAGAGGCACTGGCACGTCGTCTCTGAGACTACACTTCCAAGACCAATGTGGTCTTGAGAGGAAAAGGAAATTCAGTGACCCAAATCGACACATGGAATGACAATCCACAACATAAAATGACCTCCCTACAGTCGGTACAAACAGGTAGCCTACAGCAGAGTAGCCAAGGAGTGAAACAGCATCTCTCTCACTTGCTTAGAGAGAAAATTGTTTCCATGGGTCATTGTTAAAGGTACTTTGATAGAAAAGCTTAAAAATGTATCACCTATCACTGACCCACATCAAAAAAAAAAAGGACAGGAAATTTGGCTCCTAGTATTCTCCCTCCCACCATTTTATATTCCTTTATTCCCTCCCACTTTTGCGTTCCCTATTACCCTACCCCTTTAAAAAAAAAAAAGGAGGGGGAGTAGAGTTTAGTCAAGTTCCATCTTCAAAACTACCCAGCAATTAATGAACCATCAGCTTCTCAACGTTTCCTGAAGTGTACATCAAAATTCTCATAGGTACAGTTGGATTGTTGCTGCAATTTGCTTCGCAGACACTCTTGGCTTTGTAAATAGTTGTGCTGACCCTGCTGATAGGGTTTATACTGGGAATTCTTAGATGGAACTCCCTAGAAGAAAGAGAAAAAAAGACCTTGTAAGTCAGTAAGAACATTTTCTATCTTTATAGCAAGTGAGCCCTTAAAAGAATAAAGCCGTAACATATATCCATTTCCTTATCTCCTGTTTTTCACTTTCAGCAGAACGTTTGTTCTGGTTCTTTGCTGTTACCAGACCTTTGTAGTAGACAGGAATGCAAGATATTCACTGTCCAAATAAAGCTACTGTTAGTGATGTGGTAAAACAGGAAAATATAGAGAGAGCCCCCATATAAGATGGTATCTGCCAAAGGCCAAACAGATTTCGTGTTATGATCAACCTTCCAGCTTGACGGATTGCTTAACATAAATCACTTTTCCTTCTACCTGAAATACAGCTGCCGCTCCCTCCAAAGGGGCTTGTCTTTTCTTCTGCCATTCAACCTAAAAATTCTTTTTCACCCCCCCCCCCCCCCGTCCCT